>CM060247.1:79925131-79936255 GCA_030684275.1 Acipenser oxyrinchus oxyrinchus | reverse complement strand
CTGTTCATTTTAAGCTACTTTTTTACACAACAGTACTCACAAGTTTGGTCACCATCACAACTGTTGCAAGAAACTCGGGTTCATGCATTCTGCTGGTGTTAATATACCTGATGAGGACACAACTATACTGACTCTACGTCAAAACGCATTTTTTGTTTTACAACTATGTCCTTTTTTTAAATCAATAAAGAGATTTTGATGAAGAATATAAACGAGCGGGAGTGAAATATTTAAACCCGAGTACCCTATGTCATCCCTACTTCAAACTGGTGTAACTTGTCTTTGTAGAATGTGTGCTAAATTAACAGTCTATTTATTCTGTTCAACAGAGCCAAGCTCCCATTATGTTATTTCCCTGAAGTCCTTCAACAATGCAGGAGAAGGGGTTCCTCTCTATGAGAGTGCGGTTACCAGATCTATGACAGGTATGTTAAAAACAAATACAGGAAAAAAAGATGTTACTGTCACTTGACCTAAGTGGCCACTTTGTAGTTAACAGCCAGTAAACGACAGAATGATTTTTTGTTTTTGTGAATGATAACAGAGGCACATTGAATAAGCAGATATTTGCCTTATGCGACCACAGAAGTTCCATTGCATTCAGGTTTCACAGTACAGTATGTTTGTTTTATAATGCAAATATACTGCACACTGAAAGAGGTTGTGGAAGTCCTGAAATCAAGGGCCCCAGGACAGAAATTAGGCCACTGGAAAAGCAGCATTCCCATCAGTTTGCACTGTTTTCCACATTTAATTTGCTTACGTGCTGAACTAAAAGGACCATATACAGTAGCTAGAAGCCAGGTGCCTCAGTTTTGTATTGAAGTTCAGCAAATAACCCTGCAGGCATAAGTGATTTCAGCTCCTTTTACACAGCAGTACAATAGGAAAAGCCTGCTCTTGAAATAAGATGCACTATCCTAACTACACAGTATATTCTACACTGTATAGAGTGTGAGTCAAAGCCACCTGTCGTGATTCCAAATGGGTTTTGAACAATTACACTATGAGACACAGAGTTAACAGGCCCCATAAAGTCTTTTATGTTACCCAGGCTGAATAGTTATCTCAAGCTGGTTACTGATGTAGGTCTGAGGGCCAGTATTTCAAAGAAGCAGGAAATGCTGAGATATGAAACAAACCTAGCATGTCGAAACCTGCTGAACATTATATAAATTAACAAACACATTGCACGTTATACTGTGCACTAATAACTAATTATATCTGTGGCATCTGTCTGTAAGCTGGAAAATAAGACTAGCATAGAATATACTTTATTTTATTAGCAAATCTATGTTGCTTTGTGGATAAATGCATATTTAAAAATCTGGTCTCTCTGTGTTGAAATAAACCTAGCTGGAACAGGAAGAAGCCTTTGTACCTATCCCAACAGCCTTAAATAACATTTGTGTGTCCCATAGCACTTATGAACGTCCACTGTTTTAACCCTTAGAAGTGTTCAATACTCATTTTATGGTTTTCATTGTGTGTCAGCTAATGACTGTTGCCCTTATTTTATGCACATTTACATTAGTTTCCATTTAAATATCACTGAGTCAATTAAAAACAGAATCCACACAGTCACCATACAAGCTTGGGAAGAGCCAATAACAGACCCCCTGGGCACAGAGTAAATAAAGCCTATTGATGTACCATGCTCAAGGCAAGCTGTCTGTTAGACAAGCGTCACTAGTATGAAGTATATTTAAAAGGAAAATACCTTTTATTAATGATCTATTATCAGGCCTGTGTGTTTGGAAACCAAAAGCAGTGAAAGCTTCTAATAAAAGAAGTCACTGAAGCACTCAGAGCACTTTTGAGAACACATTCCTGATCATGTGAATAATTGGAATGCATAGAACTATAGCATAGTGTACTTCTGCAGTTTGTCTGCCTTTTATTATTGGTATTTTTTAAAGCATTTAAAAATCAGTTTCAGGAAAGTAATGTAAACATCAGAATACCTTCATATTTTACAGTTCAACCATAACAAATTTGCTTTAAATTCTAGCTTCTGAAAGTCAAATACATGGATATATCTTTGTTATATGTGAAAGATTGTTTCATGCTCCTTTCAGTCCTAATCAGTGTACTGTCAAAACCAATTAAGGTCTGCCCAATGCATATACCTATTTACTTTTTTAAACTCTGCTGCAAATTGAAGCAATAAATGAGACTATCCTCAAGGTATTTGGCAGCTCTGGTGACAGGCTGAAAAGCCCATGTTCATAACATTGCTAAATTAATTTAACCCGTTTTATTTGGTTACTGTTCTCTACATCACTCTGTGTATGGATTTGTTGCGATTTCTTTTCACTGAATTTAGCTCCACTGGCATCGTTCTCTTTTTATGTACTTAACTAGATTAATGGGATTTTTTTCTGCCCTTCTCCTTCTTCACCGCCCATTCTCACCCTGTGGAATATGGCTGCTTTTCATTTTTGATTTATTATTGTTCCAATTTAATTTGTGCATGATTCTCTGGCTCTCTGTGCATGTGCGACCCAGACCCTGTTGACCCAACAGATGATTTGTATCATTTGTTTGATAAATTCCCTACACCAGTCCCAGATACCTCCACCCCCATGATCCCACCTGTAGGTGTGCAGGCTGTGGCACTCACCCCTGACTCTGTACGGGTCAGCTGGGCTGACAATTCAATGTCCAAGAACCAGAAGATGACCGAGGTGCGCTTCTACACTGTCAAATGGAAGACCAGCTACTCCACCAGCGGCAAATACAAGGTAGCACTTTTCCTTCTTCATCTTCTTCTTCTTCTTCTTCTTCTTCTTCGTCTTTGTCGTCTTCTTCTTCTTCTTCTTCCACACATGCTGTGTGCATACTGTAGATTACACATGTATAACATGGATTGTATAGCAGACATAGGCTTGGTTTACATGCATTTGAGTTAGAAATGCCAAATTCTCTCTCCATTGACATAAGCGTGCACATATTAAGCACATTCCTTATGCTAGAGCAAGTGCACGGCCAAAAAATGGTATGGCTACAAAGGGTAAATCATCTCTTGCTGGTATGGCAACAAGTTTGAAATGTTTACAAGACTTCAGCAGTGAAGATCCTGTTTGTGACGCAACTTTCTACTATAACTGAAGGCCATACCATGCAATTCACAACTGAAATCTGCTGGAAGTCACCCTGCCAAACATTGTGACCATTTTGAAAAAACAAGCATACAGTACGAAAGGTTTAGAGACCTCTTCATTCAATGTTTTTTTATGTCAGACCATTTATTCAGTGTTTTCAAATTATTGCCATTTGCAGGTGACTCATAAATGCTTTATAGTTTAGTTGTTTTATAAGCAAGGTTATAAAAAAATACTGAAGCTACTACAAAGTTAAATAAATACATACATAACGAAGCCCTTTGCAAAGCATATACAGGTATTGTCTATCCTTTACACACTTTATTTTCATGTTTGGTGATCGGATAGCTATTGCGTTAAGCTTAGACTTTTCTGTCCCTTAGCAATAAGATGCAGTTCATTGTACACTAGGCTTAAGTAGCCTATCATGGGTTCCTATGAAAGACAAAAAAAGGAGCGCTTGTACACCAAAATGTATCAAATTAGCATAGCTGCGAATTCATGCCAGTGCTCTCCTATATTTTTGCTGCAGGCTACTGACCTCAGCACCAAGTTTGAGTGACTGACCGTGTATAGAGTTGAAGTAAAATAAAATTAAAAATTCATAGAGCAGGATTTGTTTCACAAAAACGAAAACATGAAAAAGAAAAAAAGTGGTTTCACAAAAGACAAATATGAGGCTGAACATCAGCTACTATGGACTACCGGTATACTGGATCTCCAGTAACAAAAATATAACAACATTCTACTAGTAGAATGTAAAAAATGTTAATAATACATAGATAGTACAGAGCTGTGTTATGGTATGTTGGTATTTTTGGTACTCATGTAACACTATGTCTGAGTTTTTGTTTTGTTTCCCTCACTTTTTTTTAATAATATTTTTGGTGGCTAAATGAGGCAGGCTCACTTGCGATTCTTCAACACAACTTAAAACAACTTGTAAACCCAGTCAATGAAAACTGCACGATATCAGAAGTCACACATGGCCAAATTGGAACACTGGCATAAATATTTAAATATACCCTCCCATATTTTAATATGTTTAGTTTGTTTGAATTTTGAAGGATAACTTCTCTCTCTAGTAGAAAACGACATGTAAACCCAAATTGCCCAAAAGGTGCTACCAAAATAGAGTGAGAAAGAGGTGAGACTTATTTTTGCACGTAAACCAAGCCATAAAGTGCTGAATTTTGGTACTGGCCCCAAACAGCCATGGGGAACACGATGACGTAATAAACTAAATGTGCTGTTGATGCCCATATGTGCATATGACATGGTAATTAACTATGAGGAGCAATAAAGCTGTGTGTTTGAGACCTCAGCTTATTCATTCAATATTGTATTACCCAGTGATGTTAACACATACATTGTTAATTTACCGTGCAATGTAGGCTTTAGCATCACCCCTATGTTTTTTTGTTAATTGCATTGTGCCAGTACCTAAATCCAGTACCCTGCAGACTGGATGTAATTATGATCCCATAATTCTAGAAGTCCTTGATACAGTTAAAAATCATCAGTTCCTTAAATGTTGGACTTTTGTCTAGTCTGCAGACACCACAGCCCTCAGTCACACCGTCACAGGACTCAAACCCAACACCATGTATGAGTTTTCTGTCATGGTAACGAAAGGTCGAAAGTCAAGCACATGGAGTATGACTGCACATGCGACAACCTATGAAGCTGGTATGTGTTTTATCTTTTGCTTACACTTCAGTTTGGTATTTTATTCTAATTACAGTAAGTGTTGCTACGTGCAGCTTACCCAAAAGGAATGCTACACACTGTACACTATTACTGAACTGTAATTATTTCTTCTTAAAAAGATGTATGACCTCCATTGCCTTTGACCTCCAAGGTTTTCTACCAAACCAGGTACAGTAGCAAGATGACATTACTTGTAACCAGTTTGAAAGCTCTGTAAAGCAACTGACTTCAGAAGGCTGTTTGTTGCCAGTTATTCTGGGGAGCATTATATTTTCGTTGTATTTATTTATTTTTTTAATTGGGGAATAAGTGAAGTTCAAATGGTTAAATCTAAGTGATTATGCACCATGCAGTTGAAATATGCAACTGGAGTGTCACATCTCCACTGTTTACAATTAAGATGTTTATGAAGTTTCCTTTATTTGGCACCGTTGGATATTTCAATTTTCCTTTTCCACAAACCTTTCTTTGATCCATCTGTTTGGTATGAGCTGAGACTGATCCATCTTAGTTATGTAAATGATACGGCAATGGAAACAGCTCATTTCAAGGTAGATTGTTCTTGGTGGAAAGATTCTTAATATTGTGTTTTACATGAGTGTCTGCTGAGGTGTATTCCATAAGAACAATTAAAAAGTAAAGGTTAACAAAAGACACCGGTGAACAAATAGAAGCTGATGCACACACAAAAAAGGACTTCATATTTCAGTTTAATATGAACCTGTCTTTCATATTAATTACACCAGCAAATTCAGCCCTTACAGAATATGGCATTAATTTATGAAAGTGAAAAAAACACTTGTCAGATCTTTAATGCAATTTCCCTAATCCATTTACTTAATGCCTTTATGTTTTTAGCTCCCAGTTCTGCTCCAAAGGATCTCACTGTAATCAACAGGGAGGGAAACCTCGGGCAGTCATCATCAGCTGGCAGCCACCATTGGAGGCCAATGGAAAAATTACAGGTAAGATGCTGTGTGTCATGCATTGTTAGTAGCGGTCGGTTGAATTACCCTTCAAGTTATAGCTACCCTTGGACATCTTATTTGGGTCACTCCAAAGTAGAGTTACTGTGTGTCACCTTTACTGTTCTTGTTTCACCCAGAACTTGCAATTTAATAAGCCTTATTTGTTTTTGTTTTTTTATGTCACCCTTGTGAAGGTTTAATGAGGTGTTGTAAAACATACAAAGATAAACACATATGTAACGATTTAAACAAAATATGTATTAAAGCAGGAAAAAATTGTGTTGTCACGTTCAAAACTGATCATTTTATCTTGAGTTATTATACAACAAATGTTCCTAAATATTTAAATGCTTACCTGAAAAACAGTAAATGCTAAATTGCACAATATTTCATTTTTTATGTCCACCTGTTAAATACATTCTGTTTTCACAATCAATGAATTATCAAACAAGATAATGACATAAGTACATGTAAAAAATAACAACAGACACGTGAAATGTCCCCTTCTTGTACTGAACAGAGCGATCTTAAGCAGAAATATTTTTGATCTTTGATGCAGCTGGTGTCTTTTTCGTTGAAGACATCTTAAAGAAATCATGCAGCTCTATGCAGTGTGTTCAATCCTTTACCGGAAGCAAACTAAACCGCCTGCTAGGTTCCTAAATGCAGTGTAACAGGTTGAGCGTCAATAAGGAAAGCATTTGCTGTATTTCATTTTGATACACAATATGTATATGTACACTATTCTTTCAGAAATGGGAATTCTCATTGGGAAATGCATATTACATGGAAATCGTGAAACCTGTGATAACAGTAAAAAATAAAAAATAAATAAAATACAGCCTTAGGTATAATAAACATAGTGGACGTGTATTGTAATAAACATTGACCAGATCATTGAGGTAAAAAGCATCATTTGCTTTTGGCATGGAAAGAGATTGCTGAAGCATGGTAAATGGATGGAGATATTGTACCACTGTACAAATCCTTTACTTTATGGGTTTCCTTGCATCTGACATGGACATCAAAGTAAACAAATAAGCCCTTCTTCTGGGCCATCTCTTGCTTTATCGGTTGCTCTGCTATTATAGCTAATGGAGACACATTAATGATATATTCATACTTTCCAGCAAGGACCATGTGTTTTATTGTTTGTTTGTAGTAGCACAGGTGATGATTCCATGGTTACTGTGAGTTATGCACTTCATCTTAACACCATGCTGCTCAGAAAAAAGAAAATTCCCTTAAATTCATCTTCAAGGTGCTGTGTTGAGCTGTATTAAAGGTTTTCTTTAGTGCAGAATGTGTTGTAAGTAGATGTTTTAATATTGGCGCTTCTACAGTAGAAGTGACAACTAGTTGAACGTATAGGTGTGAAAAGTATTAAAGTATATGCCATTCAGAAATCTTGGTGCACATCAAGGGACATACATACATAAAGCACAAGTGAGAGAGAGAAAATGGTTCTGTTGTGTGCATGCAAAAAAAAAACAGTTGTGTAACTCATCCCCTACGAGATCAGCATGTGTGAAGGTGGTAGAATACAGATGGTTCTCACATCAGCAGCGTACTTTGTGGATATTTGTATAATGTTTAAACAATGTTAAAACCATGTTCAACTACAAATATTTGCCATCAGACTATTGAGGTTCTCAACACGGCCATGTGTTACAGGCAGTGTTAGATTGTTATGTTATTAATGCAACTGGTTCACAATGGTACCATGGTTCATTAAATGTTTGGGGTGGCCATAGAAAGAACATAAGAACATAAGAACATAAGAAAGTTTACAAACGAGAGGAGGCCATTCGGCCCATCTTGCTCGTTTGGTTGTTAGTAGCTTATTGATCCCAGAATCTCATCAAGCAGCTTCTTGAAGGATCCCAGGGTGTCAGCTTCAACAACATTACTGGGGAGTTGGTTCCAGACCCTCACAATTCTCTGTGTAAAAAAGTGCCTCCTATTTTCTGTTGTGAATGCCCCTTTATCTAATCTCCATTTGTGACCCTCTGAGAGGGTCTGATCACATTACTAAAGCATTGATTCAGCAGTGGAATAAGTTCATTAAAAAAAGGTGCTATAAAACAAATTTAAACATAATTCAACACTTTCTTAGACAGTAAGGTGTGTTGATGGAATTCTGAAACTTATTAAGGTTTCATCCTCATGACGTTTCTTTGTGTGATCTTTTCCCAGGATACATCCTTTTCTACACATTGGACAAAAACCTGCCCATTGATGACTGGGTTATGGAGTCTATCAGTGGTGACCGGCTCACCCACCAGGTCATGGACCTCACCCTGGACACGGTTTACTATTTCCGCATCCAAGCCAAGAATGCAAAGGGGGTTGGCCCGCTCTCTGACCCTATCCTCTTCAGGACTCCGAAAGGTTGACACAGTATTTGTTCATTTAGCATCATTTTGACGAGAAGACCTGATTGCATAACAAATTTAAATGAAAGTAACTGGTCAAAACTGATTTATGATGAGTGATATGTTAATGAAAATATCAAAACATTTACAATTGTTGAAAAAGATATTGCTGGAATACATTTAACAAAGCAGAAAGCTAGGGAAAGTAATGTGTTGTGTTTTAAACCCTACACGTGTTCAGTAACACCAAGTGCAAGTACAGTGCTACCCCGTTATAACCTGTTATAGTGCAGAATTAGTTATAACACGGTAAGGTCGTGGCCCCCTTTCCCCCATAATGCAATTTTACTCGCAAATGTTGAATGAATGTTCCAGATATACAGTACGACGCATGGCAGACAGCAAAAAACGAAAATCTTTCTCTATTAAAATGAAACTCGAAGCGGTGGAGTAAGAAAATGCAAACTCAAGCAGCAGTTTCTATTATACTGTATATATTGTAACGACCTAGGATTTATACTGTTGCAGGACTGGACTACGGACCCTGTTGTTTGTGTGTGCATGTGTGTGCGCATGTGTGCATGTGTGTGTGTTAGCAGGGAAGTGGTAAGCTTGCCTCAGCCAGGATTAGCGGGTGACGTCCAGGGAGGCAGGGACATGAAAGCATATAGTGGGGGACCCACATCAGCGCTGAGCAGAGCCGAGTGAGACAAGCTGCTGTGACAGTGCAAGACTATTGTTTTGATGTGGCCTCGGCTCGCAGGGGCTGTGAATAATCATCCCAGTAAACCGTGGATTCGAGTACCTGCTAATTGTGTGTGTCTGCTTCCATCATTTTCCACCGTATGCTACAATATTAATTTGGCTTGTGAACATTGTAAATCATTTTGGGAACAAAATGCCAATATTCGTTATAAAGTGAAACACAAATAATGCGGTCTCTTAAATGTGGACCCCAACAACTGCATTATAATGGAGTAGCACTGTACATATAGAATTCTAGTTTCAGTACAAAACATAGCATTAGGAGGAGCATTTGTGTGTGGGGGCAAGAAATGACAAAAACAGAGTGTGACAATTTAAGCCCTAATAAAAAACTTCAGGATCCAAATTGCTGGAGGTAGAGGGAGACATTGATGTCTGAAGGATTTTTAAATTTTACTAGATCTGGCGGCAGTTGCTATAGTAGCAAGCTAATAAGTTCATATTTAATGGAAAGTAGGGAGCTGTGAAATGATTAAAGATGAAGTTAATTTGGTTTGAACAACTAGTGGCTAAGGCAGGTGTTGTGATGTATTAACTAAGATTCTTACCTGGAAGCCGAGTTAGAATAGATTGCCTGGGGAAAGAAAACTTCGTATAGGTTTTTTTTCCAATTGTGGTTTATGTAAGAATAATTGTTTGTAGCTATTACTTGTCAGCTTGCTCAAACTCAAGCTTTGATTTGCATATTTATGAACCACCCCAGCCAAAGGTTTGAGCTGAAACTGAGCTTTAAACTTATATATACTGTTATAAGAGATGCAGTTACAGAATTTTCTACTCGCTGTAAATATTATATGCATACTCAGTTAAAAGATGCCATCTTCAATATTAATCCTACTTATTTTGGCAAGCCTTTCTTTTCTTTTGATTTCAACAGTCAATGAATGAAATGCTGAGTAGACTTTGGGTTGTGCAAAAAGTTGAGTTTCATGTTATCTTCCAGCTCATTCAGCCCAGCATTGTAGATTATAGTGGATTTTTAACACCAGAATTTGGTTCAACTGTTACAAGTTTTACATTCTAAGATATATTGAATAAATAGCAGAATATGGGTTTGGGTGTTTTCTGTTTCCAGTTCTTAGATGCCATTCACAATTTTTAGGAGAACTATAAGAAACTAAATTTCCGGCTGATTATGCCTTCTAATTCTAACCAATGAAGACACTGATAAAAGCATATTTAGCCCAAACTTTTTTTTTGCTTGAATTAGTTTTACCTCAGAATTTATGATTGAGTATTTATAGTTATGCATGATGTACACTATGCAAGCAGAAGCAAAAGCAATTGTGAGGGACAGCCAAGTGTGCTACATATGTAGTGTTCCATATTTCCGGTTTATTCCAAATTTTACTGAAAAATTACACGATTTTTTTTTTTTAACTGAACCTCGGTTTTTACTGATTTATACCCAATTTTAGTCTACTATTCAGTATTTTCTCAGTACTATTTTTAGGAAATACACAATATTTTGATTAAACTGCTGTTTTAGTCTGACTACGACATTGTAATAAGCAGCTCTACACTATCCTAGGATACAGCATGTACGTTTCAGACAGAGGATCAAATAACCTTCAAACGTCGCACGTGATTGGTTCTCTGTTGCTTCACAAACATATTATCACCTGGTTCTATTGGCCAATGGCCAATCAAAGTCTGATTATTGTGGCAAGT
Organism: Acipenser oxyrinchus oxyrinchus; assembly: GCA_030684275.1. Taxonomy (NCBI): domain Eukaryota; kingdom Metazoa; phylum Chordata; class Actinopteri; order Acipenseriformes; family Acipenseridae; genus Acipenser; species Acipenser oxyrinchus. The sequence continues at coordinate 79,925,662 of CM060247.1, read as the reverse complement.
GCTGGGTGTAGTAACAAGCTTGATCAAAAACTGAATTGAAATACTAACAAGAAAATATAATATTTTGAGTGGATGAGGAATAGAGAGAAAATGTTGACCACAATGGAGTTTTTCAGTAATCTCGCAGCTACGTGCTTGCCCCAAAATGGCCGACTTCCGGTTACCACCTACCATCAGCCCATCTATGGGAAAGCGTACTACCCACCTTACACAGCACCCTTTCTGGTCGTGAGGGAGATTTACAGCACAGATTCCTTCTCTCCCTGTCACAGGGCCATATAAGGCAGAAGATGCATAACATTGCAAATACTGCTGCATTGAGGTACATGTTCGCGCTGACAATAAAATAACATACTGAAAATAAACAACACATTAAACTAAAACAAGAAAGTGAGCTGAGTGACAAACAATCCATTTCTGCTGCTTTTACATGCGGTAAGAGAGTGCAGCATGACTGCGTTAATGATTTTGTCAGAGCTCTGTGCTTTTCTGGACAGCCACTGTTTATTGCAGAGCGTTTTGTATTGGTGA
>CM060247.1:79892631-79920131 GCA_030684275.1 Acipenser oxyrinchus oxyrinchus | reverse complement strand
TGGCTCGTCGTCTTGGGTGCTCACAGTCAGCAATTTCAAACCTGGCAAGATTGTATAACCAGACACACTCTGGTCAATGACAGGCCATGAACTGGGACACCAGGAGTCACAACACCTGCCCAAGATTGACAGATCATTTTGCAGCATCTTCATGATGTCAATTGTTAATCAGCACAATAAAAAGTCACTGCACCTGTCCTAAAACAGTTTGTCATTTTCCGATCACATCTAGTGAGTTTTACCCAAATATAAGTGATAAGTTTCTTTTGATGCTCAAATATAAGTTATACGTTTCTTTTGATGCTCAAATATAAGTGATAAGTTTCTTTTGACGCGCAGTATATGTGCACTAAAGGAATACTTTAAAACATTAGTTGTAGCTACTGAAAGGACAGTTTTATTTTCCTTAACAATACATTTAAAATGGCTAGTTGCATTTGAATATTAAGTCTATTTCAGTACAATTTACATTTTATTTTTTTAAGTATATAACAATCATTTTTACTCTTCTTTGCAATTATTTTGAATATAGTTGCATTTGATTGTTACTGTCGATTTCAGTACAATCTGCAGAGTTCCTCCCCTCATTACATCCTATACTGAAAAGCCACTAGCATGCTGCAGTGTCTGCAGGCTTTTATGTAAAACAAAATCATACTGCGTTATAGTAGACTGGCTATGAGTTATTCTCTTCCCCATGTTCAGTAAAGGGCAATGTAACATCCTCACATTCAGATGAGCCAGTTTGAAGGGCAGGATGACGGTTTCAAAATGCTGCGAACAAATATGTCCATTTAAAATGTCAACCTCTGTTATCTCCACCCTGTCACCAATCTAATAACACTGTCTTTCCTTCTTTCTTTTTTCTTGTAGTTGAGCACCCTGACAAAATGGCTAATGACCAAGGTATGTTGTCCTCAATCTATCAAGCTTCCCATTAAAGAGTCAACCCTATGTTGTTACAGCAGGAACGTGCACGGCCACTTTTGCATTCCAGACTTTACCTGTCCGTACACCTGCCAGCATGTAGCTGCCACCATCATAATTAATCTCTGTAATGAAGTTACGCTCAGCCGAGTCAGCCCTTTAATGGAAAGATGAAAATTGTCTTCAGTGGAATTTTTTTATTTATTTTTTCCCCCCTCACCTGCCGTAAAAGTGTCAGCACATGTAATTCATTTGAAACACCCAATGCGGCAGAACATCTCATTAAAAAAAAAGGATCAGATAGAAGTTTCATCACATGGTTAGAAAGCTTGTTCGACATTTAGGAACAAGTACTCAGGTTCTTCAGTCATACATCCTTCTTCTGACTGAAGAAGAATGTTGCATTGTCATGACTTTGTTTTTCATGCCTTTTCAATGCATGTTGTTAATCTGAACAAGTCTTTAAAACAATAGCCACTCTGTGACAGGGTAGCATTGCAGGCCCTGATGGTATCAGCAGGGAAGCTGCAGTTTAAGCGCAGCTGCACGTTTTAATCAACAAACAAAAATAAAAATACAAAACAAAACACTGCTGCTCACAGAGCAAAAATAAAATGTTAAACAAATACAGGTCTTACACACCATAAACAAGAACAAAATAATGGCTCAAGGGCCAAAACAAAGGTTTAAACAAAAACAAAACTGTTCAGGCTGGGCAAAGCACTCCATTAATCCAGCCACTCAGCCACTCAGCCACTCAGCCACTCAGCCACTCAGCCACTCAGCCACTCAGCCACTCAGCCACTCAGCCACTCAGCCACTCAGCCACAAACTGTTAACTCACCAACCCCTCCACCAAACAAAGGATTTTCTCCCATTTTATACCATGTGGCTGGAGCCTAATTATCATCAATAATTAAATTAGCTCCAGCCACATTCTCACATGTACTTTAGCAGTGATAGGAAATTAACCCCATCCCTGCTAACCACCACCAAAACACTGCAAAACAATATTATTTACAGGCAGGGCCCTGCCCTGCCACACACTCCTCAATTTAATTTACTGTTTTAGCCCCCACTTTCATCCTTCATATAACATTAATTCAAATGAGAGTACTTCAAATGCAATCAACCTTTAGGAAAGCCCTATTATGATAGAGATTGTCATGCTTGGAACAAAATGAGCGTTTCAGTCAGGACAATCTTGCATTAAATAGCCACCTTTATTATAATACAAAATCTTATAGATTTCCAAAAACATTTAACCCAAACAATGGGTGAATAAAAATACAAATAATAGTTGGAGCACAGTCTCATCCCTTGGAACATCCCGGTGACGCCTGCTAAAAAACAAACAATAAAATAATACATCTAAGCGGCGTGTTCATCCCGGTGAACAAAAATGATTAGGCGGAGGAGCATCGTATACTCCCCCCCCCCCTTAGGACGAGGCTGGGAGTGAGGTGGTGCTGGTTGAGGAGGAGGTGGACCTAAAAAATAAATGTGACATAAATCTTGAAAGAGAAAGCATGATATTGGATTCATGTGCTTGTTCAACCTATTCTAGGTTGAACGGCTCTTTTGTACAGCAATATCGGCGCTATGCTTTAGTGCGAGAGGTCCCGGGTTCGCGCTCGCCCTCCGCCTGTGTGTGGATTGCCTTGCCCTGTGTGATGCGCCTGCCTGTGTTAACCAAGATCGCTACATTGGTGTCAGCAGTGGGATGCAGGTACCCCGGCACGCACTCGTCGGACTGTAGCCTGGTGAGCAAGTCAGGGGCGGACGAGGCTGGCAGGGGAGAGTGTAGCATGCACAGGGGAAGGCAGCAGTAGGGCTGGTAGGTGACGTAATCACACACGAAGACATAAGCCCGATATACGCTCCTTGCAAAAGAGCCAGCTCTTTTGTACAGCAGTATCAGCACTATGCTTTAGTGCGAGAGGTCCCGGGTTCGCTCCCGCCCGGTTCTTTATTGGCTGATCTCTTCAGACCAGCAAAAATTATGTGGGAGGGAGGAGGGGAGGAGGGAGTTTCAGAGAAGGGAGTTACAGAGGGGGGAGCACATAATGACTCCTTTTTGTCTGATGTACGAAGATGTCCTAATATGGACACCATAGTAGCTCAGAGCTGCCTTGCTGGAGGTTCAAAATAGCCAACCTTCATCATCAGTGCAGTGGCGACAAATTGATTTTTTCAAATATGAATTTGTATGATCAACACATGTGTGATAAGTAATATTTTTGTTGTCATTTTAGCTTTTTAAAATGGATTATGGTAGTTTTTAAAGTGGCGATTGTATTAAAAAAAGAAACTTATTCAGTTTCCCAAGATGCTAAACCAAAAAAATTGCCAGTAACTTCATTCCTGTTAACTCATTCCTTGCCCATTCTAAATCTAAATGTATAGATTTAATACACCATGAATTGCAATAGAATTACACTGTTAAACACATGCATAACCATGTAGCGACAAATTAAATTAAAGGGCTAAATGTGCCGAGTAATCGCAAAGTCAAATTGCATTATACATGTTATTCATGTACAGACATTTCTACCCAAAAGAGCCCACATGAAATTGAGTTTTTATTTAGTCCAGTCATGAGGCTGATGGATAGGGCTGCTTGACACACTTCTCCAGGCAAGACAACATTATTTCTTCGTTCTGCAGGCTGCTTAATGTATTTTTTTTTTCCTTTTTTCAAAAACGTTTTTAATACTAATGTAACTGGAAGTGAAGATTTTCCCCACCCCTACCAAAGACAGGTTGTGTCTCCATCAGAGCCTCTTAAAAGACAATTTTATATATATAACCTACCCCTGGAGAATCAACTGAAGTGCAACCACCATTCAGCACTCTATAAAATGAAAACTGCAGACATGTTATCATGAAAAAGTGTACACACTCATGGGGCATGGCGGTGTTATGCAGTTCAAAAAGACTGTAGCCTTGCCATTCCCAGTCACTGTCATATATCATTGTGATGAACACCTTTAATTAAACAAAGTTCAGTTTCAAACTGAGCTGTTTCAAAGTCGGTGCTAAGATGAATAAGATAATGGTCTCTTCCTGTATTTCAGGAAAGCTCTTTTTCTCTCAGGTAAAGGATGTAATTCTGATTCCTTTAATGTCTTCTCTCTGAAATACCTTCTGCTCCTTAGGTCGTCATGGAGACGGAGGGTACTGGCCATCTGACACCAATCTGATAGATAGGAGCAGCCTTAACGGTAAGCACTGGGACCTAATTAAACCCTAACTTTTGATAGCATACAGTTGCAGGGAATACATGCTTTTCTCTGGCATCATGGGGCTCTATTCTCAGCAGTGTTTGTTTAAGGATGCCGAGTCCAAAGGTTAATGTTACAGAACATGTGTAATAGTACAGTTACAAATATAAAATAAGAACATTTATTCAAATATTGGTGGCCTACGTTAGTTCATTCTAGTTCTTAAAGGTATGTAAGAGTTAGAATGTCAATAGGACCACAGGCACTTTGCATCCCATTATTTACTGTTTTCACACAAGCCTCCTGCTTGTGTTTCAGTTTGCGTTCTATGATTTTAAACTGACCTATGTTTGACATATATTACCCTTACCACCAAATGCATAACATTACCACATACTACTTGTAACAGGGCGAGCAGCCCTGTACAGGGTTTATTTATTTTTAAAACGGGGTCCCCCCCCCCCCCATCTGCCCCTGTGTTATTTTGTATTAGTTGTTGATGATTATTATTATTATTATTATTATTATTATTTTTATTATTATTATTAGTAGTAGTAGTAGTAGTAGTAGTAGTAGTAGTAGTAGTAGTATTATGGTTTATTTATTATATTTATGACGGCATGTTGTGTATTACGATTTAGTGTTTTAATATGACGGCGAAACGTTGCAGGTTTTGTTGGTTTGTTTATGTATTTATTATTTAGATTTGTCGGCGAAGCGCCGTATGTTTTGTTTATAGATATGACGGCGTAGCCGAATGTTTGTTTATTTTGGTTAGTAGCGTGGATGGGAAACCCCATCCACAGTAATTGTGGCCACGGTATAAAAAGCCTGCAGCTCTCCAGCTCGTGGTGAGTGTTAGAGAGGAGAGAGCGAGCAGAGAGATGGAGAGCGAAAACGAAAACAAAACTTAAAATAATAGACATAGGAACAGTGAAGGCAATCTGTCCAGCCTGACCTGTGTTGTTTCGTTTATTTTGTGTTCATGATTTGTTTTTGTTTAACTATTTATTTTGCTCTGTGAGCAAGTCTTTTTGTGTTTAAATATTTTATTTATTTTTTTGTATTTAAATAAAACTGCAGCCAGCAGCGTCTTTCTTTTCAAAGTGCAGTGCCTGGTGTCAGTATATTTTACTTCCTACATCTGTCCTGACGTCACCGACTCAGCCACCCTGTCACACTACTTAAAAAAAAAAAAAATAATAAATTAAAAAATACTGGATCATGCAGAGCCACCTTGGGGATGGGCAAAGGAAGAAAGAGATACTGGAAAGTACTGTACATTGTAAAAACTGTACAGGACATGGGGCAGAGTTTAAATCCTGGACTGTCCAATCAGATATTGGACCCTTGGCATGCAGATATGCATGCTTAACCAATATACGCTTAGTTAATGTTCTTCAGATTTTTCATACAAAATATACAAGTTTAAAAGCATTTGGTAGCACCTGTACAATAAATTATATACCATTTGTATAAAACACCATTAGTATAAAATGGTTTATTATGTAAAAAAAAAATCAACATGTAAACCTTGTTGCCTTTGTGTCCCTAATTCCCTCCACAAACTAGATACACAATCCAATTAGCTGTATATATTTGGCTCTAGAAAAACAAGTGCTGTGAAAAGTTGAGGCCCACAAAATAGCTAAGCTGAACTGATTTGAACACAAGCACTATACAGTATATGTACGTTCTCTGACCCCATCCCCCAACTCCAGTCTCACAACAGGAGTTCCTGTAGCTAGGCCAATGCTAGTGATCAAAAGACCCCATAAAAGCAAACAAAAGGCTGGTAATAAGTACAGACTCCTCCACCCTGGAATAAGCAATACAAAATGTTTCACAGTGTGAGTTTGTTGTATTTCTCTCCTAATCCCTCGCTCTCTATTTGCTAAAGCTTCCTGCTGGGAAATACATTTTAATTAAAAGTGACCCATAATCACAGAAACAGAGAACAATAGGGCCTTGTAGAGACAAAAGATTAATTACATCTAATCACGTCCAACTGGGCTTTAGATGTACCGTCAGGGCTTCTATTCTTTAACCTAATGGACTTTGGTGGTGCTTTAGTGCTATTGAGCTTAGTAAAGACACAAAGCACTTGAGGTATCACACAAAACCCTGCCAGGAAAGGCAACGTTATTGCAAGCAGACCACGGGAATGATTCAAGTAGATTGATTGCCTATTGAACTGCAGAAACAGATAGGATCTTGAATGCAAAGCTCAGTAACACACAGCTACACATAGAGTGCAGCTGCATAATTAACAGACATCAACGAAACAAATATGTGTTGCCTCTAAAAAATATATTCCCCCACACCAGTTGTCTGTATTGCAGCAACAGCAGCACAAAGGGAGACTTATGAAACAGAAGGTGTAGTACAGTGTTTATCCTGCTGCTTGAAACAACTTAAAAATTATTATAAAATAAAAGTTCTGATGCTGGCAAATTACTAATTTAAATCTTTACCTTTGGCTTTGTAATATGTTAAATATATACATTGAATGTGATATTGCATTTACGTACCCTTTAATCTGTGTTCACATTTGAAGACCTTGAAATAGACTTCTAGTCGAAACTTTTGCCATCGGATTATTAAGTTTTAGCTTAAGTATGATTACACTGGATTTCATACAAGAAGTTAATCATCTCCTCTTCAGACCCTAGGTAAATTAGTTTGGAAAGAATATGATGTCAACAGGACCAGAGGTAGAAAAGACTGAGAATCCCAATTTCTGAGCTCAAGTGCCACTAGAGATGTAAAACCCTGATAATATCAGAATCCAAGGTGACTTCCTCCACCCAAATCAAAGAGTTCATACTCTGCCATTAGTTGGCAAAATCCAACAATAAAGCACATGTTGACATCCAATTTTGTGAAAATGATAACAAAGGAAATAAATATAGAATGTTTTAATCCTCAATGTATTACTGTATAGGCACTGCACAATAATACAATCCAGAAGAGTCTGTTTTGAAAGCTGAATGCAATTTTAATAATAGCTTGTAGTCTGCATGTTGTATGGGACATGGTTTGGGGATTTTTCTCATCGGAAAATGAATAATCCTCCAATATTCCTATCTTTTCTTATATTTGTAGGAAACTCAAAAAGTGTGTCACTGTCAGTGTTATTTATGATTGAAAAGGTGAAACTAAAATCTGAAAATCCTGTTCTGATTCTTTGAATCGGTAAAGTGTCATTTTATGCCAAGCTATCTTTACATACCTAAACGCGTTTTCTCTTTTTATGTTGAAGAGGTAAATGGGTCGAGAAGCGGATATATAATAGATACTGCTTTAATTTGCTGGTCCATTGTTCCCTGCAGCCAGACTTTGGTCCGCACAGAATACAGTGGATTAAAACCGGCAACTAGATATTATCTTGTAAAACTGAATGAAGTCTGGCAGACTCAGATACTCCATTTTGTCTCAGGTTATATTATTAACCCTAACAAGTCTTCCCAGCACTAGCTCAGATTGCCTACTGGAATTGAAAGCCAGAAAGGATAAACAGTTATCACTGGTTAAGCGTTCATTTGTCGGTCAACAAAGACATCCAAACATAAAATGTTGCAGGTTTGTCTTCATAGGGAAGGATCCTAAGGCTCCAATAACGATGGACAGGACTGCTCATCACCTTTTAGAACGTTGTCCATATTTTTTCAAGTGAATAAAAACCTGAATGTGTTTCTGTTTGCTGTGCTGTAGTTCATTTTACTGTATGTCATAGAAACAGGCCAAACTGGGTATGATTTTATATTTTCCAATTTGAGTGTGCCAGAGCTAACATGTTTATTGGATACAAATTGATGGTTGGAGAATAGGGGGAGTGTTGCTTTTCTTTTGTTATGATGAAGTTGAATTGATAGGATGCATTGAGACTACAATGCACTATGCTCTTACTTGACCTTGGGGATATCCAGTAATAGCCTAGAAACTTTGAAACGTAACAGTCATTTCTCACGCTTAGCAGCAACAATGAAAAGACAAGCTGATGCATATGGTCAGCATTGTATGGAAACGGCATGCTATGATTTTAGGAAAATGAAGAAACCTGAAATAAACAGAGCAATTTTGTAGTTTGATTCAACTATTAAGATGAATCTGTATAAATACTTATGGTTATTCCATAAATCAGCATTTTCCTGGAACCCCTTTTCCCAGCTAAAAGTTCATTAAGGTGAGTCCAATTTTGTGACAGGATTCTAGTTTTCAAGTATGCATTAACTGCTTAACTAATGTTCATTGTCTGATGTTTTTCAATACTATTTATTTATTCTTCATGCATTTTTTGGCATATGTTGCCTTTTCTTACCAAACCTCTTAAGAAATTAACCTATCGGGTATAATCTAAAAAAATGAGGTATAATGATGTTTATGACCAGAACAGTACACTTACAATAAAAAGTGTTTAATCTGAAAAGACAGATTTCATTATGCATAAATAAATAAAAACACATTATTTTGATCATATAAGCTAAGGGCTGCGACAAGTGAAGATTGATATTGGAATGCAAATGATTATTTATTTAAAACTGTCTTTTTACACAATAACATTTTGTTTAAAACTGAGGAAAGCGCCCAGGGGTCTGCAATAATGAGTCATGCTGGTCCACTAAATTGCAATGTAGAATTACACTTGCTGTAGTTGATGTCAATATACTATAATTGCACCAGGAGGAGTGACACTTTTAGAATGCTAATTATCTTTAAGTAAGAAATGCTAATTGTTTTGTCTTTATGAAGAAGTCATTGACTTGATAGGAGGCTGTGTGGTCCAGTTGTTAAAGAAAAGGGCTTGTAACCAGGAGGTCCCAGGTTCAAATCCCACCTCAGCCACTGACTCATTGTGTGACCCTGAGCAAGTCACTTAACCTCCTTGTGCTCCGTCTTTCGGGTGAGACATAGTTGTAAGTGACTCTGCAGCTGATGCATAGTTCACACACCCTAGTCTCTGTAAGCGCCTTGGATAAAGGTGTCTGCTAAATAAACAAATAATTTAAATAAGTCAACACGTTACATTTTATTTCCAAATAAAAATAAATGTCTGTTTTGACAGTCTGCTTTCCCATTGTACTGTCTTGTGAATGACCTGCTACAGTATCTTACAGGATTTTTGTTTCTTTTTGTTCCCAGAGCCTCCCATTGGTCAGATCCACCCTCCTCATGGCAGCGTGACCCCTCAGAAGAACAGCAACCTGCTGGTGATCATCATGGTCTCAGTGGGCGCTGTCACTGTTGTGGTTGTGGTTATCGTGGCTGTCATTTGTACACGCCGCTCGTCAGCACAGCAAAGGAAGTAAGTCACTGTGAATTTTTGTTTTAATAATTAAGATGCTGGGTTTGCTCAGCATGTACTATTCCTATGTAGCACAAAAAGCATGTTTTACTGCTAAGAAAAATATACTTTTCCTTATGACAGCAGAGAGTGTTGCCTACTGCAGTCTGAGGTCAAAAGTATGTTGTATCTTGCACATTTCTTCTTTTATCAATTGCTTGCCAATGTTTGCAAGATGTTTGAGAGAGCTCTTCCATTTTTCACTCCTGAGTTAAATGTATTTGAGCATCACTGAAGTTTCAATGAGGAATCCAAACAGTCTTTGAATTCCTACCATGCACCTTATTTGTCTTATAATTTGTGAGGTTGGCTTAACGTCACAAACTTACAATGCTGAAAAATCTTTAAAACAAAGGCTTGAAATTCAAAACAGCTTCTTTTGTTTGTTCCAGTGTTTGGTTATTTTTGTTTTGAGTTAAAAGTGTGAAACAGCGTTTAAACCGCAGATCTCCCGCTTCTGTGTCTCCCTTGGGATGGTAACCAGGCTTGCCACTATGCTACCCTTTCACAGGCTGTTAAATATGTCCACATGCTTGATATGCACCCCCTGAGAGCTACTGTGGTTAACTTCGGTACTGTACATGAAAGAGTGTGTTAAGAGAAGCTGTAATAGCGTGGGATGTGGCTCAGTGAATATGAATCCGTGCTAAAATAGGTTTTTACAGTTAGTCACTTTGCCCTTCTGGGAGAGGATGCGTTGTTCATATCATAAGCCAGGACCTCCCAGAGCTGAGATTCCTCATTAGTATCAGCTTACAGTATGTTGCTCACGTGTGAGATGGTTGTGTTTGTTAAGAAAGAAAGAAAAGAAAAAAATACTTAACTGACTAGCATGGTAAAGGCTGCATAATTGTAGATAATTACCTCAAAGATGATACATGACAAATACTTCAGAGCTTTGTGTTTAGTTTGACTAATTTGACAACGAGCTTGCTGGAAATAGCATGTTGTGCAATGGAGGCTAATGGGAATCCAAGACCGCCATCATATACATGTACCAAAAGAATGTGTCATTGTTTTTGTGTAAGAGTCTGAAGCCCTGGTTAAACAGATGTGGTGCTTAACAAGAACACCCCAGAGCAGAGTATAGCATTGATATACAAGGAATGTACAAAGGGATACTTTGTTATAAAGTATATTCAAAATGAAATACACCAGATCTTGTACCCAAACCTTTTTTTTTCTAGAAAGAGTATCTGTGTTTGTTTAATGCATTTTGAATAGATATTTATGACAGGATATGAAGAAGGTGAATATCAGAATCATATCTATACATAGAACTCCCATATTCCCTTCTTTTCAGAATGTAATGAATTATTCAGTTTTCTGTCGACCCGGCTTATCGTATTAGCAATACAAAATATAAAGAGTAAAAATAAGAATGCCACCCCAGAGATAGTTAAATCCTTTCTGTATCTCCTAACATGTTGCTAAAATAACAACACAATGCGACACAACATCTCATTTTCAGTGAAAACCACTGCAGGGATATGAAAAACACCCTAAGAACACAAGTGATATTGAAATGCTTCCAGCATTTAATTATGGAAAATAACACCATGAAATAAGGAGAACGGGATTAGTGTCATCAAGAATATTATTAGTAAATTAGAAAATGCATTCTTTCCACAGACAGGTATTGTTTAGTCTTGGCATACACATTTTGAGATGCCTTCACTATAGAAGTAGTATTACAGAACGAGTATTTAAAAAACTACATATTCACTTATAAAGCAGTCTTATTCACAGTTAAGGATGTAAATCCATTTTCTTTTTCTTTTGATATGAATTCCCTAGGCCATTTAAAATTTTTAATTATAAAAATGTGTTTCTTTTGAACCACTGAAACAATATCTGTATATGCTGCATTTTTAAATGGTAAAATTAACATTTGAAAGAACAGTAGTAAATGCTACATTATATAACCTCGAATTGATAAATTAAATAATTTGTTCTAATTTTGATGTTTCTGTAAATGGCCATTCAGCCTGCCATACACACTTTCAACCCAGACAACACAACTAACTGTACATGAAATAGTGTGTCAAGAGAAGTTGTAATAGCACTGGGATGTGACACATCCTGTCAAGGAGTATGTGGTCCCAGACATTTGTCAACACATTGTTCTTTTTCCCTAGGAAACGTGCCACCCACAGCACAGGCAAGAGGAAAGGCAGCCAGAAAGATCTGAGGCCCCCGGATCTGTGGATCCACCACGAGGAGATGGAGCTGAAGAACATTGAGAAGCCCTCGGGTTCCGATCCCTCAAGCCGCGATTCGCCCTTGCAGGGCTGTCAGGACATCACGCCTGTCAGTCACAGCCAATCGGAGAGCCAGATGGGCAGCAAGAGCAGTCACTCAGGTAAAGATGATGCCAGATCTATTATTCCAACAGGGAAATTTACTGATGAGCATTCATTTAAATTATTTGTATTTCTTATTAGAAAACAATTCAGTACCATCAGCCAATCTGGACCATGAGTATTTTTGTATTGCCTGATGCCTTATGCTACCCTCACAGAAAAGGCAGTGGGATACATACATAAATACATACTGTATATACATACAGTACTGTGCAAAAGTTTTAGGCAGGTGTGAAAAAATGCTGTAAAGTAAGAATGCTTTCAAAAATAGACATGTTAACAGATTATATTTATCAATTAACTAAATGCAAAGTGAGTGAACAGAAGAAAAATCTAAATCAAATCCATATTTGGTGTGACCACCCTTTGCCTTCAAAACAGCATCAAGCATCAATTCTTCTAGGTACACCTGCACACAGTTTTTGAAGGAACTCGGCAGGTAGGTTGGCCCAAACATCTTGGAGAACTAACCACAGTTCTTCTATGGATTTAGGCAGCCTCAGTTGCTTCTCTCTCTTCATGTAATCCCAGACAGACTCGATGATGTTGAGATCAGGGCTCTGTGGGGGCCATACCATCACTTCCAGGACTCCTTGTTCTTCTTTATGCTAAAGATAGTTCTTAATGGCTTTTGCTGTATGTTTGGGGTCGTTGTCATGCTGCAGAATAAATTTGGGGCCAATCAGATGCCTCCCTGATGGTATTGCATGATGGATAAGTATCTGCCTGTACTTCTCAGCATTGAGGAGACCATTAATTCTGACCAAATCCCCAACTCCATTTGCAGAAATGCAGCCCCAAACTTGCAAGGAACCTCCACCATGCTTCACTGTTGCCTGCAGACACTCATTCTGTACGCTCTCCAGCCCTTCTGCGAACAAACTGCATTCTGCTACAGCCAAATATTTCAAATTTTGACTCATCAGTCCAGAGCACCTGCTGCCATTTTTCTGCACCCCAGTTCCTGTGTTTTCGTGCATAGTTGAGTCGCTTGGCCTTGTTTCCACGTTGGAGGTATGGCTTTTTGGCGCAAGTCTTCAATGAAGGCCACTTCTGACCAGACTTCTCCGGACAGTAGATGGGTGTACCAGGGTCCCACTGTTTTCTGCCAGTTCTGAGCTGATGGCACTGCTGGACATCTTCCGATTGCGAAGGGAAGTAAGCATGATGTGTCTTTCATCTGCTGCAGTAAGTTTCCTTGGCCGACCACTGCGTCTACGGTCCTCAACGTTGCCCGTTTCTTTGTGCTTCTTCAAAAGAGCTTGGACAGCACATCTGGAAACCCCTGTCTGCCTTGAAATTTCTGCCTGGGAGAGACCTTGCTGTTGCAGTATAACTACCTTGCGTCTTGTTGCTATGCTCAGTCTTGCCATGGTGTATGACTTTTGACAGTAAACTGTCTTCAGCAACCTCACCTTGTTAGCTGAGTTTGGCTGTTCCTCACCCAGTTTTATTCCTCCTACACAGCTGTTTCTGTTTCAGTTAATGATTGTGTTTCAACCTACATATTGAATTGATGATCATTAGCACCTGTTTGGTATAATTGTTTAATCATACACCTGACTATATGCCTACAAAATCCCTGACTTTGTGCTTTGTGCAAGTGTACCTAGAAGAATTGATGCTGTTTTGAAGGCAAAGGGTTGTCACACCAAATATGGATTTGATTTAGATTTTTCTTCTGTTCACTCACTTTGCATTTAGTTAATTGATAAATATAATCTATTAACATGTCTATTTTTGAAAGCATTCTTACTTTACAGCATTTTTCACACCTGCCTAAAACTTTTGCACAGTACTGTACATACATACATACATACGGTACATACATACATACATTTCAAACAGCATTAACGCAAGAAAGAGCCTGTTTGTGGCAAAGACTGTAATTAGTGTACCCCTTTTTTGTTGTGGCTCCCTGTTTGCAGCGATGTGTCTAATTGGCTGTGCCTCTCGGCTGGTTCTCTCCCAAAGGTCTGGATGCGGACGAGGTGGCCAGCAGTATCTCCACACTGGAGCGCTCCCTTGCTGCCCGCAGAGCTACACGCACCAAGCTAATGATCCCCATGGACTCCCAGCCTAGCAACACACGTAAGTAACATATCTAACCCCCTGCCACAGTACAGCAAGCCAGGTGCATTGTAAACCAACTGGGTAACACTTTAGATTACAGGGTGAAAAAAGTTCCAGAGACCCCTGTAATTAGCTAATACAAGTGCAAGGTTTGATTAATCACTGTATTCTTATATGTAGACCATAAATGAGAAATATTTATCAGAAATGTTTGAACTGAGAGTCGCAGCAACCCTCTGCACAGAAAATAAAAACACATTTTCAGACTTCTAAGAACACTCTTTTTTGCATGTCTGAGTAAAGATTAAACCCAGAATGTGCCTAGGCAGTAAATGGTACAATTACGAGAATGGATCATGCTAGTGTTACTGTGTAAGGTCTCTAGCTATTTATGCGTCTCATAGTGTATTTTCTGTGCCTGTGACATAAGTCTGCATTTACAGTAGTAATAATTCATTGAACAATTTAATTTAAAACATGTTACAATGCTTAGCTAACGATATACACGTTTTTTTTCAGCCATTGTAAGTGCCATACCCGTGCCAACATTAGAAAGTGCCCAGTACCCAGGAATCCTGCCTTCACCCACTTGTGGGTACCCGCACCACAGTTCACGCTTCGCCCATTCCCCACGCTCACTGTTGATCGAAGCTGCGCATCAGGTAGAAGTCAGTACACAAACCTGATTTCTCAAATTTTCTACCGCCAAATTCCAAGTACAGAATGTAGGATAGCTTTTATAGATATTATTTAAATATTGTATGGTAAAGTGTAAGTAGCTTCAGATGTAATTGTATATGTTTTTTTAAATTATTATTTCTACCTTTTCGTGTGATGTTTACAATCGTAGTTTCCGAACCTTTTCAATATTTCCAGATTAAAAGAAAATCACATGGATCATACTATTACCAGTACTGTAGACCAGTTGTGGCCAGCATCAAGGTGACTGCATCATATAATACAGGCAAATTATTATATGAAATGTTGGAGCAACAGAACTCAGAACCACACAGGATGATTGTAAATGTCATAAAAATGTTAAGAGAAGGGTAAAAAAAAAACCAAAAAACGGTATTCTTTAACTGTATAAACGTGTTTCCTTTGTTATTTTTAAAAACATACCACTGTCACACTTGCCATCTGGGCCTGAATAGTTTAACTAATTGCTAGCAAGAACAAGTGGTGTGTGTCTCATAGCAACAGTCTTTTAAAACATTGAATTTTCAGAGCACTTGAAGAACCATTTGTCTCCATTAGTTTTGTATTTAATTGCCTCTTTTAAAGGCATGAATACCTTTTTTTTATTAGCCAAGCCAAACTGTTTTTCTGAACCAGTAATATCAATTCATATGATTTATGGAATCTGAGAAGTAATGAAATTAGAGATACATTTACAGTCTGCTTTTGAGAATAACTCTTTCTTTAATGTTTTATGTTCCATCCAATAGAACTGAAGTAAAATGTATTGTCCTAGTAGTTTATTACCATTAACCTTTTTTTAAATACACTATGTCTTTGTCATTCAATTATATGCTAGCCTTGAGTGGTATTATAGGATGGTTGTTGGATTTGTATTCTAATTCCTTGGTGATTGCTGTTTGTGTTCTCTATCAGCTTAGGATGAGCCCCATATCAGACAGTAGTACTGTATGTGCATCTCACCTCTACTCTCTTCTATCCACATGTGTCCTGCCTGTATTCTGTACTGTATTGTTGGTTTTAACAGCTGTTATTACCTAGAAGCTCAATTTCATATTTTTATCCTTCAACTTGAAGCATGTTTTTTTTCAACCATTAAACTAACAAGACCCTTTTTTTAAAGTTGCATAAAAGCAAATATGAAAAGAAAAAAAATACATTTAGATGTGTGTTTTTAATCATATTCGTGCTTTCATCAAAAGGAAGCATGGGTATAGAGGTGATCTGAGGTAGAAAAAGATCAATACTGAAATAAGGTTCATAAGCGGTTCCATATTGGGTCAATATCTTTGATCAAAATCGAACTCAATCATTTGACAAGGAGTTTTCAATTTCCATGAAACAAGTAGGTGTCTAGGTTAGCATTTCCTTGCTGCAAGCCTTATGTCCTGTCTTTAAGTAACAATGTCCCTGTTCATTTGGATACTTATCAGATTCACAGTGACTCTGCTGCTCCTGGCTGGCATGCAGTAAATTAACAAGTGTATAAATAATCCTCTTTCTATTCTCCCAGCGATAGCAGAGGGCACTGCATCACACTCCCAGCATCAGTCTCTGCTCGCCCAAACGCAGTCAGAACATGCAGTCACTGAGGAGGTACCCAGCAGAACTATCCCCACAGCCTGCGTTCGTCCCACTCACCCTCTCCGCAGCTTCGCCAACCCCTTGCTACCTCCCCCCATGAGCGCCATTGACCCCAAAGTCCCCTACACACCACTTCTGTCTCAGACAGGTAAGGGACACAATTCATGAGAATTAAATAACAACTCCCTTGGGTTTCTACTTTGTAACCATTTCTTTTCATATCTTTACATACATTGTGAGCTGTTTAGGGTCTTACTAAACTGCTTTAGCTACTTCACTAAGCATTGTTTCCCTAACCTAATGGAAGCATTACAAGATCAGTAGTCTCCCTCATAACATAAATGCTTTAAAACAGAAAGGTATTAATTGTGGTGGTTAGATGTAAGAAAAAAGAGTAATAGTTAAGAAATTCTTAGTTGATCAAATACAACATCTAAATATGCAGAGACAATTTCAAAATCCTATAGCATCAACGTTTGTCAGGAGTGTACGGTTTAGGTATTAGCATGCTGCTCACTGCTCATTATGGCTAAGAAACCATTAAAATCCACTAGGCTCTATTTTGAAGGAAGTGCAAAGAAAATCTTCAGAGGAATGAACATATTTTATCAGTATAAAACAACTTAGAAGACTTGCCTGCTCCCTCTTGACACAAAATGGTTTTGTGCTTGATTTTTACTTTCAGTTTTATTCCTCTCAGAATATGTACCATTGTCTCTTTACTTCGAAATAGGTCTTAAGGGTATCAAAAACTACAACTATAAATTGAGATGCCATTGTGCAGTGTGTCTTTTGAAGTTGCAGATGTAAAAACAAACACAGTAAAGAAGAAATAAATGTATGTTTATACAATTCTTTGTTTTCTTGTATTGGCTGTAAAATAAATAAATAAATAAGCTATTCACCAAACCCACTCCACCAAATAGAAGAATGAAAACCATTTAAGGAAGGACTAAAAATATATGATGAAATATTGAACAGTGTTCATCAAAGATTTGACATAGTCTATACAAAGCCAGTGCATAACTTTTCCTCTCATAACTAAAGGTTATCTTTTAGTTGTTGGTTATGATGTATTGCATTTGCTGTGAACCCAGATTAAGAAGCCAGTCGGTGCAGCAGAGAATAGGATGCTGACCACTTTAAAGTAGCTTTTCTGTATTTCTTTGCCACTATTATGTATGTATCTTAGCCTTATTGTGCCACTATTACAGGATACATCTGAAAATCCCC
Source organism: Acipenser oxyrinchus oxyrinchus (assembly GCA_030684275.1). NCBI lineage: Eukaryota > Metazoa > Chordata > Actinopteri > Acipenseriformes > Acipenseridae > Acipenser > Acipenser oxyrinchus. The sequence goes on along the minus strand of CM060247.1, from coordinate 79,902,684 downwards.
ATATGTACATTAGTCTTTTCAATCTTCCATATATCCATATGTCATGATGACTAGAAAAGCACTTCATTGTGCTGTAAAATTGAGTTTGATTTTTTGCTCTCTACAAATTGTGACGTGTCCAAATTCAGAGGTTTGTTTTGTTAGGCTACAAACAACCTATACAATAAACTTGTGGTTGTGCAATTTCTGCTTGCCAGTTGTTGCTGCTAATAGCAGTAGTTCACAGCTGCATTGCAGTACACATAAATCATCATAAGTTTGTAATTGCCAGTCAGTTCATAGGTTGTCAGAAGTCATAATATGTTCCTTAACTGTCAGAGCCATAGGTCATGAAGATGATGGACAGGTTTAATGAGTGGGCTGAGGGTTCCATTTCTCCTCAATTACAGCAGCTGGAGCACATTGCAGGTCTGTTGGATATAAAAGAGAATATAATATGTTAGCTGGATCATAACTTTTATAACAGGCTGCTTACATTACAACTGGTAGACCAAACAATGATGGATGAACACTGTGGTATACCTTATTGAAAATTCAATAACAAAAAACTAATAAGCACTAATGACAAAAAAATAATTTGTGAATTGATAACCCAGACATGGCCAAGGCTGTCAGAGCAGAAATAAATACACTGACAAGAGATTAAGGGGAGCATTGATATGAACCATGGAAGTTAGAAGCAGAATTAAAGTGAAGGTGTCTTTCGGAATCGGGTCTGCAGGTACTGTAGTAGCAATAGGTATTCATTCTGCAACAGATTTATTGAATTTGATTCCAACTCGACACTTACAGATACCATAAACGTTTTAGAATGACTTTTAGTGCTAGCATGTGAAAACAGTCAATGGTGTTTGTCTGAGTTCAGCACATTTACCACATATACTGTAGTCAGCTAGCACTACATCCAGCATTCCAGATAAGGTTTTGGGTCTGGGAGTAACTTACCCTCTAATTTTAACACTGAGAGAGTAAAATGTATTTTCAGGGGGTAAAATGCAACTTTACCTTGAAGTCATGAGTAATCTCGATAAATACTGTACAATCTTTAATGGTAATAGGGTAAGCATTAAAAAAGAGCCTTCCATTTTAACTGCAATGTTACGTTGAACTACTGTACAACCACGCGTGAGTTCTACAAGGTTCAGCTCAGAGCATTTGTTCAGGTTATCACACTGACTCTGCAAATTAATTATGTTACTTTATATTTTAACATTCATTACACTCGGTGATCATGTTAAAACTTCAATGTAAAGCCATACAGATAAATACAATAAGGAAATGCATTAATAATTATAAAACAGTTAGTTTAGAGGAGGCTGTGTGGTCCAGTGGTTAAAGAAAAGGGCTTGTAACCAGGAGGTCCCCGGTTCAAATCCCACCTCAGCCACTGACTCATTGTGTGACCCTGAGCAAGTCACTTAACCTCCTTGTGCTCCGTCTTTCGGGTGAGACGTTGTTGTAAGTGACTCTGCAGCTGATGCATAGTTCACACACCCTAGTCTCTGTAAGTCGCCTTGGATAAAGGCGTCTGCTAAATAAACAAATAATAATAGTTTAATCTTATAGGCAATGTTATGGTTCCAGTTGGATTTGTTTACACTTCAACCTGTAGCTTCGTTTTTTTTTCTTATTCTTAATGTGATTGGCTGCAAAGACAACAGGGCTAGGCAGAGATTGGATAATGTTTGTTGGGTTGGTTTTTCTTGTGTACAATTTCCTAGTAACTGAAGAAATTGTATTCTGGGAGATGTAGTTGTTAGTGGAAGTTTTACGGGAGGCGGGAGCAATGGCAGAAAAGCTGTGCAGCAAAATTGCTATGCGTATTCTACGCATTAAATTAAAATTGATTGCATTTTTTTTTTTTTTTAATGTGTAAAAACAGCAGGCACGCAGATTATCTGGACTGCTGACTACATCACAATCTCTTTGTAAATCAAAGACGCAGAACCTCTGCCTCTAGTGCAGTTGTATGATTGCAATCAATTAAAAAGTAAACATTTCAAATTGGCTCCATAGCATCACAGGTTGACTGGAAATAGGAAATCGTCTGTCAGTTTTTGTGTACATTTGACTATGGATCACTACTGTTTCAAAGTCATGTCATACAAAAGTGGCTTATACCAGTCATGCTCGCGTTTGGGGCACCTTTTTGTGATGAGAGTTGGAGATGAAGAAAACCAAATAAAGAAGCCATCCAAAGTTGTTAACCTAGCATAAACATCTGTGTTTGGAGCTGAGCGATAGTAATGTTGGGTGACCCTTTTACATGTGCTGTTATATCCTATAACATCTGGTAGTGATGAACTGCTCAGGGATTAATAAGTCCTACATTTTGTAAAGGTATGTTAAAAATGCATGGAGTAAAACGGAGACATACTTTATTTTCTTAAACCATAAGACTCCACATAGAGGGAATTGTTTAAAACCGACTGGTCCCTTTAATGTCATACATTTATCTGACTATGGGCCCAATGTTAACCTTGTAAATGTCACGAAACTAGCATGAAACAACCCAGAATTTATTTTTGCACTGGTGCAAATAAAACAAAAACCAGGCCCTTTTGCCCAGATTTATGAAGGTATTTCCTCTCAAAAGGTTAAGTGCCAGTATGTTAATGTTTAAAAAATAGTGACACCGTAGGGACACATTTAACACAACATAAGAGTTACATTTTTGTAGTTTTGTAACATCAGCAGTTTCATTTTCCTTTCCTGAAAAAGGCCCTATATGTACTAAACAGATCTCAAGCTCTAACCAATTCCACTGTATTTGTATTCAATAAGGAAGTCAATATATCACCTGTGAGGGAAAACACAAGCAGGATTATTGTGTTGCTAAAACATACTGTATGCCTTGGAATGTGATTTTGTGTTTTATAATATACTGTTACTCTTCATTTGCCTGAGTAACCAGAAAACCCTCCTTTGTGATAAACCCTTTAAAAACATGGGCAATTACATTTTACTTTTGTTCACCGAGAATCCAAAAGCAATGCATTTCTTGACAGATCCCTTTCTATTGTTCAGATAAGGAGAATTTCAAAAGAATAGCTGTCTGCAACCTCCTAAGCCTGGTATTGTCCTTTCCGGCATAAACAGGCAGTAACACAAAGTCTCTGAGATGGCCATGGCCTTTTTTTTATTTTTAAAGATGGATTTGGCTTCTCAAATCAATAGATATCATCTGTCTAGGCAATCCTTTAAGGGGTTATAAAAGCTTAATTCAGCTCATAGTACAGTTCAATCTTTGCAGCATTATATGCTTTGTACCCAGAATTTCATTGGAGACGTATATAATCTTTGCGCTGCAAAAGTGCAAGGGAGGCAATGCTCATTCATCTGCAGACAAATACATTTGAATTTGGTCATTTTAAATTACATCTGTACTGCCGGCCTAATGACCAAAGCTCTGCCCTAGGTCAAGTAGTGTCCAGCAAGGATTCCCAGCAAACTACAATCCTGGAAAGTAATGAGCTCTTCACTCCAAAGCATTTCTGAATCAAAACTGTGATTGCTCTGATAGAAGCTTTCCTCCGATATGTCTGTGAATACAGTAATGTGGAGCGATGAAGCCTCTCTGATAAATTATTCATTTGCGCTACACTGCACAGCGTTTACACACCAAAAAGCTTTTGCCTTGCCTAATAAATATTCAAGACTTATATACACATTACTGTTGCATGAAACTGCTTAATTTCAGAGCTGGCAACAATCTGTCAGTACACAAGGATGCTGCTCAGGTTTGCTAAATAGACCTCTTTGATCTTTCAATAGAACAGCTCTGCACTTTCATGTTAATTAATCTTTATTTGTAGTATTGGATGTTATCATTACTTGATCGTACCCAGAGAATCACAATAATTTATCCAAGACACCCAAGACCTTTGCTGTTTTTAAACGGTCCCAATGCAGTGAATGCAGACCCCTTGTTACTGTAGCCTACAGGGATATATGATCAACCTTAGACGTCTGGCATTTCATTTATCATGTAATTGTAAAGCTTCTCTCCAGGATCCTTTTGTATTCGAAACCAGTATTAGAATGAAATGGATTTATAGATACGTCATCAGTGTGAGTGAGAGAGGCTGTATAATACCCTGGATCCCTGCAATTCTCTAACAGCACATATGCAATCAATTGACTTGTGAAGCAGAACTTGCACAAAGGTCACAAAAGGTTCACTGCCTCCAGTTACCTTCTTTATTGACAAGGAGGGGGATGGTGGGTACAGTGCTCTATATGAAGCAAAGCCGATTGCATAAAAGCATGTGTTTTGTTGAGGCCTACATTTCATATTCATACACAGTAACAGCCCATCAGTCAATGGCTAAATTGGGCATACAAAATTTTGAAAGCAGACATGGAGTTGATTTTATATTTGGTGTTCCTTTAATGCCTTCACACGTATTACTTTCTTTGTGGGTATGTGACAGGCTGCAGGCGTGTGGGTGTGTGCATTTGCTTGTGAGTGCAGGCAGGAAATTGAGATGGAGGTTGAAGTTGACACACCCCGCAGGCACGCAGGTTTTATTTACATACACACACAGAACATACAGGAACCCCACGTGACGCTACAAGCAATGGTAGCTCACGGGGGACATACGGTTTGGCGTACACAAGGCAAATTATAAAATGGATTGTTAGAATGCTGCATGCTGATTGGTCCATCAGGGTTCCAAGCCGTTACCATATCCAGCACAATGTCACGATTAGGAACCATTTAGGAACAAAGGCAAATCAATGCACCTATGCTGACCACGTATCACTGCGCCACCAAAATCAAAGAAAACACCAGTCAAAATACCTGCTATCATGGAAGATATAGAAGACCTCAAGGTGTTTTGTCATATCTTCCAGTTTATATTAATTTACACTACAAACCAGTTTGCTATTTTAAACAAGATGCTGTTTTGGTATTTTATTTGTAGTTCATACCAGTCATTTTCTGTAACTTCGGTCGGATCCAGTTGTCAGATATTCAGTTTTATTTTTCTCCTTTAGTTGGTGTCATTTGTCATTTTATAAAACTGACTCTTCGTTAATTTTTAACTGTGGATATTTTTATATTTTTCAGCAGTATTTACATGACTACATGCGATGTCTTAACCATCTGACTATCGCTTTTCTTCACTGTCTCTCTTCTCCTTTACTACCGTGCACTTACTCTCTTTATAGATACAAAAATGTAACATTGACGTGCTAGAAAAAACTCAAAATGAAATTAATACCACAAAACAAACAACTTGGGCTGTTAAATGCTTAAATGACTGGCTTGCTAAAAAAAAATACAATTTGACTTTAAATGAATTACTTAATAATTAATACTCTTCATCCCAACAAAGGACCTTAAACTCTTGCAATGTTTGGTAACGCTAGAGCCAATGGGAGTGAATTACCTAGCAACAATGTTACATAGAATATGCAGGAAGGGCTCACAGATATACTAAGCAAGGTTTTTTGGTTTTTTTTAACTAAGCAAGGTTTTTGATAGTCAGAAAAATGAACTGAAACACATCTAAGCAATGTTTTTATAGTTATTTAAAGTCTTTATTTTTTTTAAAGTATTGCTTTTACTGAAGCAAAAAAAAATTAAAATGTTTTACTTGAATATTTTTAATTCATAGGACTATTTTCTGTTGTGGAAGGTTATATATACCTCAAAATGTTAATAAATCTTTAGAAACTATATAGATTTCTCCGTTTTATGTCAGTTTTATAAAAGCAATAAGGCACTTGAGGGCATGGGTTGTGCTGGATATTGTTACTTCTTGGTTGGTTGCAGGGTTGGTTACTGCGTCTCGTGTCTAACAACGCACCATGAAAACGGCGTGCGCTACTCCCTAAGACATGGAGGTCCTGCTTGAACACCTTGCTATACTTTATGGGGATCTACCATCCCCAAACTAATCTTGACTTGCATAGACACAAACCCCAACTCCGGCGACACATCCAGCCGAAGGCGGTTTTGGCTTCTTCTTTTGGCTCCGATCCCGGTTCCCCATTTAGGCGATCGGAGGATTTCAGCAAGGTATTTCGGTCTCTATGTCCGGGTAGTGTGGACAATCTTCAGCCCGTTGACTTTGGCTTTGCAGCAGCCATGAGGTGAATCAATGGGACCTTTTTATACCTGCTGATTATCCACAGCAGGCAATCACACCCAGCAGACAGGCTCTTCCAGGAGCGTCAGGTACTTCATTAATTATTTACAATAATTACAATAAACACACCCTATTTACAATACATTTACACAAAAAACCCTCTTCATGTGCAGGGCTCCTGCCACAGGATAGTTTAATAAATTCCAGGTAGACTTTGACATAGGCATTATAGTTAAATTAATTGTGAAATACATGGCTTATGCAAAGTAAAATAAAAAAAGGCTTGAAATGACAGCGCCTTTGCTACCTTATGTATATAGCATGTTACTGTTTGTGAGCTACTGACCCCTATCTATGATAGATCTTGAGATCTTTAATTGATCACATGGTAGTGTTTTAAACCAATAAAATAACAATTTTAGTGTTCAGTTGCAATTTGAAACTCTGCACTGAAGGAAGAATGCATTTTCATTTAAAAATCCATTCATTGATATATAATAACTGGTATGAAAGCCACAAAATCGGTTCCTACATACAATTATAAAATTAAAGTACAAAAACAGCTAAATATTTTATGAAATATTGAATGAAAATCTGTCAATATTTGTATCAATATCAATACATGGTTTTCTGTTTGTCTATCCAGTCCCATGCCAGTACTCTGGGCTATGGGTCATTAGCAGCATTTTGAACTTTGGGTTTCAAATGGCTTATGTAGACATCAATAGCATTACTATGAGTTACAAAGAAGCATGTATAATTAATACATTTTAAAGCTACAGTACATACTAGCTTCCAGTTAGTGGCTTATGAGTAATTATGTAGCAATGTGTAGCACCAAAAGCCTAAAATATAGCAGTTTATCGCACCACCTATTATACAGTGCTGCTTACTCTCATAAACCACCTCCAGTACTATGTTCTTTACCTAAAATACTGCTGATGAATAGTGAGTGGTCTAAATAATCCTCCATGCCCCCAGCGATGCCCTCAGCTGGTAACACGCATAACCTGCTTCTTACACAGTAGTTATCCAGCTGGTGACCATCCTCTAAGGTCAAAGGGTTTGTACTGTAACTGAAAGCAGGATTTCCATACCCTGTGGACAAGCAGTCATCCTGCCACAGTGCTCATTATACTGAATTATTCTACCCCTAGCTGGAAACCGAACACACAATCCCTCCAATTAAAACTGCTGTGAGCTAACCCTGTATTCTACAATGCTACTGAAGCCACGTCACGTAATTACAGTTAATCAGAATAGGATTATAGTGGTATTTTATGGTGGGTGGTTTGGGTTCTTTGCTGGCTGGAGCAGTGTAAGCGGCGTGCACTTCTTAGCCTGCTCAGTGGATCTGCTAAGACGCAGCAGTGGCTGATTATATAGAACCTGAGGGAAGTGCAGCCTGTCTGATAATGATCCCAGCTTCCTGCCGTGATTGCCTGTGTAGCTGGGGTTTGCACCTGCTAGTGTTAAATTATGCAGATAATGTACAGCCCAGGTGTCTAACGAAGACTTGGAGGTGATACATCTTTGAAATATTAAACTCACTCTGGTGTATGCTGTCATATGAGCATGGGTTTTACCTTTCAGGAACCCTGCAGGTGCTGCAGCATTTCATTTATGTATGTATTTATTTATCTAATAAAACAGGGTTATTTTCTTAATAAGTGAAACCAGCCTAAAGTTATTATTTTGAAAAAATGCTATTTTTAAAATGACTATAACTGACCGACAACATGTGGAGTACTAAATTATATAGTTTTGGAAATAGATGACAGTTGAATGATGTCCTTTAGGGTGGCAGATGAAGATAGATGATAGCAACTAAACAAGGGCAATCTCAAACATCAATATCCAAATCTAGAATATATCATTGAAATTGGTACATATACATGAGAGGAAGAGTCAAAGCACCTACAATTGAAGAACCAGGAGTATATAGTATTATTAATAATAATAATAATAATAATAATAATAATAATAATTTCCAGGTGCAAACCTACCAAAGGCTCTGGTGAAGACTGCCTCCCTGGGTTTGGCTGGAAAGGCGAGATCTCCACTGCTTCCGGTTTCCGTGCCAACAGCCCCAGAGGCCACAGAGGAGGGCCATAAACAGCCAGAAGACCCTGCCAGTGTAAGTTCACTGTATTGTACTGCATTCATGAGTGCTGATGTGGTGTGTGTAGGCATAATAAGTATCCTATTCGGGACAAAAATTAAATGTCTAAATACCCAATGTGGGGCATCCACATTGGTTTCCGGTTTCCTACTAAAGAATGTTCTTTGCTTAAGGCCCAAGTATTTTTCAGTGGGATGCTCCCCCAGGACCAGTTTTTGATTAAGTTGACTAAAAATCTATGTTTTACATCTTGGAATAGGTGTCCTCTTTTCAAAACACTGGGTAACATTATAAAGTACTTCAGAAACCATACAAATGTTTTGCTTTTTTTTCAAACAATTAAATTTTTTTTTTTATGTTAAGTATTTTTTGTATTATCGTGTATTCTGCTCAGAGATCCATGTATAAAAACATTTTATTCTATGACCTGGGGGACCTTACAATACTTTCTGAAAGTTTTGTTGAAAAATATTGATGTTTGGGCAAATTACAAGACATTGGCCCATATTCATAAAACTGACTGTCTCCTTTATCGTGCCAGTAATAGTGTTTAACATTAGACGTTCCTCTTGCCAGCAGGTTTTTTTTTTAACCTCACTCAAGTCCAGCACCTTTTATTCCTTTGCTATACAGACACCATTATGCAATACATTCTGATATGCCTGATGTGTCCTCAATCATAACCAATTTAGTGTGACACTAGTAATTGCATTTTCTAAAGAGACCCATAGAAAAAAAAACTGTTATACTGACTGGATGAAAGTAAACAACAACAGATGCAAGTAGCTACTAAATCACTCAAATGAAGAACACGATTAAAAGAGGGCAAATAAACATACTCTACAGAGTTTAAACAAACTGTGATCGATCGGTTGGAAAAGGGCAAGAAGCAGAAATACTAATGGACCAGTGATTCGAAATGCAAAATGTGGACTTCGAATTTGAAGTCTTTAATTGCTTTTGCAAAGAAAAGAACGTTTGACTCATGCCAAAAGAACACAGAAGTAGTAGGTAGGCTGTGTGTTACTTGTAGCCATGCGTATGCTAGACAGTTTTCTATGTACATTTAAAAATGATTTCTGTAAAGTGTGTGCAGTATATGTAAGGTACAGTGTCATAACGTGTTATTGCGGCACCATGATCTGTTTTGTGTACTAAGTAGGCTACGGTAAAAGAAAATGTACCAAAATCAGTTAGTTTCAACTTATGTTGTTTTTTTGCATCACCTAGAATTTTAGGATTGAGACATAATTTAGAAAAAACAAACACCATGTAACCAAAGAAATTACAAAATGATATCGCAAAAGTCTACCAAAAGTCATAATAGTACTACAGTATTTCATGTTAGATTTTGAAATGTCATTTTTTTTCAGGTTTTCATTATTCTATGGAAAATAACAAAGCGGTTTGTAATTCAGTATATTAATGTAACATTATTCAGCCGGTTCTATTCGACTATGAAGCAAAATATGTTAATTCTACAGGGTGATGCAAAACTTTTGGCCATAGCTGTTTATGCCTAATGTGCAGAATTATATTTGTATATAATGTAATGTAGCAATCCGTGCATTTGTGTTTGCATGCAGTGTGTGTTGTTCACTTCCCGCTGTATTCCGCCATTGCTTGTTTACATTTTGTGTGTGTGTGTTCCCGTACCATGTAACCCACTGTTAGTTTGGCTGCCCATGTCTGTTCCCACTGGTTGTTATTTGTGCACCCTCATTGGTTATTGTTTGTTTGTCTGTGCCCATTGGTCCTGGTGTCGGCCAATGGGATGTGTCCTAAGCATGTTAGACTTTTGCATAAGGGGGCGGGCTAAGCCTATAAGGAGGG
>CM060247.1:79816379-79887131 GCA_030684275.1 Acipenser oxyrinchus oxyrinchus | reverse complement strand
TGATGGTGTGTGGCAAAGTGCCCCCGTGTGTATTTTGTGTTATGTGTTGTGTTTTAATGTTGGTGTATAGTCATTGGTACACGGGATATAAACAGGTCTGTGTTTCAGGTGTATTTAAAAATGTAGATTTGTATTTAGGCACGAGGATGGCACAAATCACTTCACGTGCTGGTTAAAATGTAATGTGTGGTCACGGGAGTACACTTAATTAATTCACGTGCAGTTGTACCGAGATTCCAATTGAATGATTGACTAGCAATCGAGTCTCGGTACAACTGCATAAAAGCAGCATGTTTTCACTCACTCGGGGTGGTGTGTTCGGTGAGTGGAGAACGGGAGAGAGAGAAGGAGAAATATTAATTAACAATTGCTATTGCGTGCAAGAGGCACGATACTTGTTTATTTTCACTCACCGTGTTTGTTTGTCTGTTCGTTTTTTTGTTTACCTGTTTATTTTGTCCTGTGTTTTGTGTTCTGTTTAAACCTTTTACTTTGTTTATGAAATGCTGAGCACAACCAAGTGCTCAGCTTCATCAAAACCCCAAGTCTCTGTTCTGTGTATTACTTCCTGTTTCTGGTCTGATGTCACCCACTGTCAGCCATCTTTGTGACATGGTGTAAAATAAATCAATTAATATTTAGACCTTAAAGCAGGGCTTCTCAAACTCAGTCCTGGGGACCCCCTGTGGCTGCTGGTTTTCATTCCAACCGAGCTCTCAATTACTTAACTAGACCCTTAATTGAACTGATAATTTGCTTAATTAGACCTTTTCAGCTCTTGAACAGTTGCATATTTCAAGTTAGCTATAACATTTGATAAGTAACTTGAACTGCAACTGTTTAAGAGCTGAAAACATTTAAAAGGGTCTAATTAAGCAAATTATTAGTTCAATTAAGGGTCTAGTTAAGTAATTGAGAGCTCAGTTGGAATGAAAACCAGCAGACACAGGGGGTCCCCAGGGCCGAGTTTGAGAAGCCCTGCCTTAAAGGAAAACATTGTATAACAGGTTGCAGTCAATGCGTTAATATAATTAACCTTATCATTTCTTGTCCAGGAAGCAAAATGTCACAATAGACATAAATATACATCAAAGTTCTTATGGAAAGATAAAAATAATGATAACAAAATGACATAGATAAAATATGTGCAGTGTAATCGTACATATTTGTTTATTGCGATACTCATTTTAACCCCCCCCCCCCATTTTTTTCAAATTCAAACTGCCTTTTTTTGAAAGATAATACTGTGTTTTGATTATATAAGCAACTGCAACAGGAGTCTCGCTACAGCTGATTTGGATGATTTAATTCTGTGGAGAACGTGCATGTTTGTTTGCTGCTTGATTGACAGGATACGGAGACAGAAGGTTGGGATTGATACGCCCGCAGGCGTGCAGGTTTATGAACATATTAACCTCATGTGACGCTATGTCTGAGCTGTGGCAGTCAGAGCGAGGACCTTTTCCAAATCTCTCCCAGTGGCTACTAGAGGCATCATTCCAACTCTTAACATTAACTCTATTTAAGTAACATTATAAAGGTGGTATCATTTTAATTAGGTGACCTGCTGTTTGTCATTAGTACCAGGTGAGTGTGGTTAAATTGAATAGCGGCTGATTTGCAATTTGATTGGTTTCCACACAGCGTTTTGGAGTTGTGTGATCCAATTGAAGTGCATTGAAGCTATTGCATTACTTAAGTATTGTCTTTAGCGCAGTTTAGTATAATAGACAGCTAGCCTATTTGTGCGCCAGCACGAAGGGGCAGCCAACTGAACAGCCTCTCTACCAAAGAGCCGGAAGTCTAGCTGTGGGAGTCGTGCAAGGAGAGACCTGCGAGGAGAGGCTGTTGGAGAAAATCCAAACCTAGCAGCGCTCTGGAAGGTGCCAACTACTAGACAGGTCTGTATCCTCCCCCAACGTTCCTGCTCCCACTACTACTATACCTATCTGTCTCACCTGTCCTGCTATGTCTCTCATATCCCTGTTGTTATGTCCTCTCATTCCTGTCCTCTGTCCTCTCTCCGCTGCTGCTCCCCTAACCCCTCTAACCTCATCCTTCTGACTGACTCCCCCCCCCCCCAATCTCTCCCCTCCTGCACTCACTCTGGTGCCCTCTGGAACTGTCACTCTTCTGCTAACAAAGCTGATTCCATCTTTGGTTTGCCTCCCACTTCTCTCTCGATTTCCTTGCTCTCACTGAAACCTGGCTCTCTCCTGATAACATTGTAACTCCTGCTGCCCTGTCCTCTCTCTACGTCCTGTCCCATACTCTGTATCTCACTGGACGGGGAGGTGGGATTGGTCTTCTCCTCTTTCCCTCCTTACTCTTTTATGTCCCTTCTGACCTCTCCTCACTCTCTATTAGCACCTTTGAATTTCACGCTGTCCAACTAACCTCTCCCTGTCAACTCCTGCTAATTGTACTGTACCACCCCCCTGGACCTCTCACTCACTTTCTCAATGAACTTGACTATCTCCTCTCCTCCCTCCCCTCTCTGTCTACCCCAACTGTCCTGTTAGGTGATTTAAATATCCATCTCTCCAACCCCACCCACTCTGCCAGATTCCTTCCTCTCCTTCACTGCTCCGACTTCTCTCTCTCTCCATCCCCTCCTACCCACAAAGCCGTGAACTGGACCTCACCTTCTCGAGGGCCTGCTGCCCCTCCACCCTCTCTGTCACCCCTCTGGACCTCTCTGATCTCCCCTCTCTCCCTACTCCACCTACCCCCACTGTCACCTCCCGCCATAACCTCCGCTCTCTCTCCCCCTCTGTCCTTGCATTCACCGCTCTCTCTCACCTCCATCCTATCGACTCCTTCTCCCAACGCTGTAGACTCTGCAACCTCCACCCTCTTCTCCTCCCTCACCGACTCCCTCGACTCCCTCTGTCCCCTCACCTCCCAACCTGCCCGACCCTCCCCTCCCCAACCCTGGCTCTCCTCCGTGCTCCGCTTAGCAAGAACCAAACTGCGCTCTGCTGATAAGAAATGGGAAAGAACCAAACTCCCTGCTACCCTCGACCTCTACCACTCCCTCCTCTCCTCCTTCTCCTCTACTCCCTCCTCTGCTAAACACTCCTATTTCCAATCTATTATCCAATCCTCCACTAACAACCCCCGGAAACTATTCTCTACCTTCTCCTCCCTCCTGAACCCCCCCCCCTCCCTCCTCTATCTCCACTGATGACTTTGCCTCTTTCTTCTCCTTTAAAATCTCTGATATCCGCAAACTCTTTAACACCTCCAAACCTCTCTGCTATTGTCACGCGGTGACATTGGCCTCCTTGTAAAGCCCCAGTTGAGCACTGTTATTATTTTGTGCAAGTTATAAATAAGTGTGTGTGTTTTTACTTGTTTTGCACTTTTGTATATTTTGTTTATTCCTTTATTGACCATGTTTTATAAAAGTATTATATTATAGTGTTAGAAGTCACCTTATATTTTGACATGGAGTACTTATTAGGATTGTTTGTGTATGGAGCACGGGGCTGTGAGAGGGGAGGCCATTGGAAATTGAGTACTGCGGAGCAAAGCTTCTGGGAAATGTAGTTTATTTAGACAGGCAAGGTGAAGCGCTGCTATAGGGTCAGGTACGAGCTCTCATTGAAGAACCAGGTTGTGCATTGGTGAGGATGTTTGAGGGGAGGAATTAACCTCCTTTATAAGCAGGTATGCAGTAGCAGCAAAGGAGAAGACAGGAGGGATGACAACAGGGCAGAGAGGAGAAGGAGAGAAGCAACCGGGAGACGGACAAAGTACGGATTGGAAGCAGTGTGGGAAAACCTTTTTCTGGACTTGGACTTGGAGACGCAGAAGGCACTGGAGCTACCCTGGATAAAGATGAAATCTGCGGTTAATAAAGGGAAGTGTCCATCGTGTGCATGCACATTTTATTCCCAGTTGTATTTTTGCACTTTGTTTTTATGCTAGTTTAGCCTGTTTTATCCCAACTGTTTTATTAGTATTTTAACAGTTTTTAGTGTCTAGAGACAGAGAGCGCTTTTATTGGGGTTTTAGCACAGGTTTAAAATGAGGCATTTTAACTGAGTGTGTTTTAGATGGCCATTTTAGTGTCGATTTGGCAAAGAGGGAAGAAGAGGTGGCAAGGGACTTATCGTTTTTAAAGCTTTTTCCTAGCATTGTTGTTTCTCTGCCCCTCCCTGATAGGTGCAGTGGAGGAGCCTCAGGGGCTGCTGGACCCGACCATTGCACTGACGCTACATACCCAGGAGGATTGGACTCAACAGCAGACAGCTCGGCTGGAGTCTAGCGGGCGGGGCCTCTGCATCATCAGTTTTCCGTCTTGTTGTTTTGATAATTTGAGCCCTAGACCAGTGGTGGGCGCTCTTTTTATTTTTATACTTTCCCACCCTAGCCAATTAGTGAGTGGTGGCTGTTTTTCTGAAGTTTTAACTGTTTGACATTTTTTATAATTAATCAACCTTGTTTCAATTACCCTGCTGGTGTTGTCTGTCTCTGGTTGGTCTCCATCTATGTTGCAAATTAAACAAACCTGTACGGTTTTATTGTTGTATACTGGGTTCTGGTGCCCACTACCACCAGGTGTTGTAGTCAAACTATATATATATATACTGCCTTGCAACCGTGTACCGGGACACTATACTGGGTGTGATCTACTATCCCGAAACAAACTCCCTTTTCCTCGGGCAGTTCACCCAGCTCCAACCTTGGATATACACACAATCGTTAGTAAGCTGCAGCTTCCTTCTCCAGGTCCTGGAATAAACCCCCGATCGCCTCCCGACCTCGGAGTATACACACGATCGCTGTTAGAGGTGGTCGCTTAATTTCCTGAACCCAGTCATTCAGCAGCACAGACAGACCGATGTTTCGGCAGCAGCAGTGCTCTGACCCCTATGGCTTTACAGCAGCCTTGATCTGTGTAACCGGGAACCTTTTATTCCTGGTGCTCTGCTGCACCATGCCCACCTGTTGATTAGGAGTTCGCAGCTGGTAAACACACACACGCTGCTCCCTCCCGCAACTAAACACAGCAGGCAGGCTGCTACACACAGTGCATCAGGTTCCCTATTAAAACCAATCCCAAAATTATTTGGACCCTCACAACACCTGTATTTACAATAAACAATCACAGAAGCCCCCTCCTTATGTGCATGGCCTGAGCCCTGCTACAGCAACATATAGTAAAGTGACACATTCTGATGAATATTAAGAGTGCTTATAATACTGCCAGACATTGTTTTGTTTCTCCTACTAGAAATAATAAGAGCCATATACATTTTTGACAGCTAGCTAAGCACTATTTTTTCTTTTTTTTCTGCTGGGCATCCTGAACATCTGAAATACATCATACAGGTGCATTGGTTCTGGACAGAAAAAAGGCATGACTACTCCTGGACTGATTTTGACAGCCT
Source organism: Acipenser oxyrinchus oxyrinchus (assembly GCA_030684275.1). Taxonomy (NCBI): domain Eukaryota; kingdom Metazoa; phylum Chordata; class Actinopteri; order Acipenseriformes; family Acipenseridae; genus Acipenser; species Acipenser oxyrinchus. Next base: position 79,881,732 of record CM060247.1, on the reverse strand, counting down.
ATGAACCAGTCTGCAGTTAATTTCCAGTCACTCTAGGCTTGAGCCAAGAGATACCTCTTATGCAACTACTGACAGCTGTTATGTCTCAAAAGAGTCTTACATTTTGTTGCAGCTCTCTTATCGAGGGAAAAGGATTGAAGGTGTACTGGCTTTTCCATTTCTCATGCTAGTGTTCTGCATCTGCTGCACCAGATCACACTGTCATGGTTTATTAATATTAATCTTGACTACCTGATATTCTTTTCTTCTGATAAAATGTCTTTGCTGCCCATATCAAACGTCAATGCTACAGCATCAGTGGTTGTGAACAGACATATAGCTGCAGTATTATCATAAGCATGATTTCAAAGAAGGATAAGATACTAGCAGAAGTCATTACAGAATGTGCCCAAAGAAATGTGATAGATAGCATTGATGTGGAGGAGCTACCCCTTGCCTTTGCTGGCTTATGATTTTTACGAGTCTTTGTTTACTAACATCATTTTAAATACATTTAGCACCATCCCACATATTCAGTTTAAATTATGGAGCCTCTATCTTAATGTTGGCTCCTCCGAAAAGTAAACCTAAAACTAAACCGGCTTACACTTATACATACTAAAAACTACAGCTGTGATCAAAATAACAGATGGTTTTAGGCTTTACTGTAGTGTTAGAATTAAAAACTGCACACAGTTATCATCGTTTGTATGGTACTTTTTAAAAGTCATATTTAAAATGTTATCCTAGAGCTGGTTTGAAAATGCAAGGCAAAGGCAGTCACAGTGAGAGCTCCAGGACACCAAGAAATACCCAACTTTTCTGTGTCATTTTAAGTCTGGTACATTGAAGTAAAAATATTCACATTCACAAAAGACATAAACCATACCCCTCGAGGTCTGTTCCTGCTTTTTCAGACTCTTTGGAAACAATGTGAAAACTCATTTTGCCGAGAGCTGTAACAGAAGCTTTTTTTTAAAAATCGAACATTTTTCCCAAAGCAACTTTTATGCATCTTGATTTCTGAGTATTAGATTAGAGAATAGATGAATAAATCTGATTATTTTACAAATTATTTTACTGATTATCCTACAGTGGGTTAGATTTACAGCTACATTTGTGTATATATATATATATATATATATATATATATATATATATATATATATATATATATATACAGTATATTAGCTCAAAGAGCATGATGACACCATAAATACTTTTTGATATGTGTATCTTGATGCCTTCGGGTCTAGGTATGAACCGAAAGTAGGGCTGTTTTATTTCAGCCTGAATATACAGCTGCATTCAAAAAGATTAGAATAGAACTGTTTTAAGAAAAAATAAAATAAAATTGAAATATGTATTATATTGCAAATAAAATAAAAGAGAAAAATATTGCAAGTGTTTTATCACCGCCAGTTTTTGAATAGACTCCGATCAGGCTAATCACCAACAGCTTTGAATAGCTCTCAAACACGATCAAACTATTCTAATGGTTTTTCATTTTATAAAGAAGTTTTTACAGTTTAGATATTTTAAACTATATGAGCATAGTGTGGCGTTATGTTTGAACATCCTGAGGTAATGACCCATTTATAATTTATATTTTCTAAATATTGCCTATGTTATTTCAATGGACACGTGAGGGTGTGTGTGTATAAGGTTCAATTAAATAAAACAGAAGATGTGGTTATTGGGGGAAATAAACAAATAAAACCTCTAAAATGAACCATGTTATAAAACAGATTGCATAAACGTTCACAAAATGAATGAGAATATTTTTCATTCGATTGTACACTTAATGAACAGAATAGGCCAATGGGTGTTAAAAGCACAGATACCAATTGACAGAGGTATTTACCTCTGAAAATCAAGATAGGTGTGAATCGTGGAGCCGTTTAGTCTAGGTACGCTCTGAATGTGACATGTTTATTTCAGCCTGAATATACAGCTGCATTCAAAAAGATTAGAATAGAACTGTTTTAAGAAAAAATAAAATAAAATTGAAATACGTATTATATTGCAAATAAAATAAAAGAGAAAAATATTGCAAGTGTTTTATCACCGCCAGTTTTTGAATAGCCTCCGATTAGGCTAAGCCCCTATATCTTTGAATAGTCTCATACATGGTCAAACTATTCTGAAGATGTTACAAATCATTAATACGTTTTACTGTTTTAGATTTAAAACTATGTGAGCATAGTGTAGCGTTATGTTTGAACATCCTGAGGTAATGACCCTTTTATATTTTTAGATATAGACAATGTTAACTCATATATATATATATATATATATATATATATATATATATATATATATATATATATATATATATATATATATTAAGGAGATTGCTTACTTTCGTCAAGATTAAAACGTGGAAACAATTCTATTAACAAAAACTGATTAAGCGTGTTTGATTGTTTGTGTTTTTATTTATTTATTTATTTTTTTAATTTATTTATTTTTTTATTTTTTTTATCATGAAGCAAATAAAATTAAAAATGCTAAAATGAAAGACGTTTTAAAAATATACGGCCTGAACATTAACATAATGCGTGAATATTTTTTGCTTGTAATACCTCTTAAAGAAAACAGATATAACCATGCCGTCGTTTAACTATAAACAAACAAACAGGTATCGGTAATTCCATTGTCATACCAATAAAGCTTATTGAATTGAATATAACTGAATAAAAACAAAATGTTATGATTCTGTAAGAAACAATTGAAGGAAAATTAAACACACGTGTACATGAATAAAACAACAGAGTTTAACCTGTACTAAAACCGAAAATCAGGGTGAGGGGTGATTTGAGGCGTCGCATAGTCTCGGGATCTCTACCAGGATACGTTTTCCTGATACGGCCCCCTGTGGTTACAACTGCATTAACCACGTATCATTTAGAGTATATAAACAGCAGCCACCAGAGCTAAGCATACACTTCTGAAAAAGGACGATCCCTCTCAAGAACAAAACCCCGTAAAGCCACACTTTCGCCATAAATGGACGGAGAATCAAGCAAGAATAATGATCTTTTACAAGGTACATACCGATGTTTAATGTTTAAATACTGTTTTAACTCTGTGCGAAAAACGATGTTAATTAAATTCTAGGGATTATAAATGAAGCGTTTTGAAAGTTGTCTGTATAATGTTAATATGTAAAAATGTTTGAAATGCGTTTTAACTCAGAGCGTAGGTCTGTATGTGTTAGAAATGTTTGTTTGTGAATGAAGACCCTCGCGGTTTTGTCTGTGACGCAGCATGGGTTATCCTAATAGGTACCATGTTTACAGTATACATTTTTTAAAAATGTGATTTATTTTAAAAAGAGTTAAGATGGTGTCTATAACTCAGAGATATAAACTCAAATATAAATACATACTTTAACATCGAGAATTTTATTTATGTATTATTTTATGTTGTTATTATTATTATTATTATTATTATTATTATTATTATTATTATTATTATTATTTATTTATTTATTTATTTATTTAAAATTATATATTTTTCATATTTTATAGATATCGAGGAACTTATAGAAGAACATTTAATTTCACACGAGGAGGTAGTGATTGATCAGCCTCCTACGCTCATTCCTCTGTCCCCCACTTGGTTTCTCGAGACTCAGGATGGTGAGTTTTTACAGTCGCTAGACCAAAATATCGCGAGGTTTTTTTTTTTTTTTTAAGTATTCATACCTCCTTTAAATTACAGAACCGAAACCTGACGAGTAAATACCCCTACAGTTACCAACCGCACTAGTCGTTCCGGAGGACTTTTTAAATAACTTCTCAGTGACTGCTGATACGCCTGCAAGTGAGTAATATTATGTGTACTAATACTAAGTATATTTATGTCTGTTTTTGTTTATTAATAGCAAATATGGAAATGTAATTTTATATATATATATATATATATATATATATATATATATATATATATATATATATATATTGAAATCAAGGTATGTATAATTATTGCAGTTTATAGACATTATTTAAAAGTTACTATTTTATTATTTCATTTTTAAAAACATATCTGTTTCATTCTGTTTTAGAATCTGACTACGTTGAAGATTCCGCACAACTGGAAGAATACTTTATGACATCTTTCAGTGACCTCCCGTCAGACTCCGAAGTGTGTAAAAGTAAGAACAGTATTGTTTTATAGATTAATAAAATATGTTTGTTCGTTTATAAGTAATATTAATTATTTTAGGTTAATAAAACATTCATATTCAACCATTTATATTATTTTAGAAGAGCCTGAAAAAACCCCAAGGAAAGACGTGGCCAGTACATCGGGCATAGATGTACAGACGAGGACGCCCTTAGGCCCCCCCAATAACCAACACAAATCTGAAAAAAGACCTCTCAAAAGTAAGTAACTATTTAAAAATGAAGCATTTTTAAAAATGTATGTTAAATATTTCATTAAACATCTGTTAATGTATTTTGGTCTGATTGTATATTTTGATATATTTTCATTTAGAACGACCCACTAGACCTGCTCTTATTGTATCCAGCGATTCTTCAGAGGACGAAACATCAGTCATCAGGGACCCTAAGTCTAAAAGACCCCGTAAAATTTCCAGAAGACTGCCCAGTTCACCGAGACCAAGAGTCACCCCACCAGTCTTAGAAGAACCTCAAAGGCTAAAACCAACGCCTACAACTACTAGGTATCACAGCGCAGAGATACTGAAACATGTAGAACTGACAATAGATCAGCTTATATACCGACATCCCGCTATTAGGGCTCTAGTTTCTGACCCTGAGGTGGCTCAGAATATACAAACCTTAATAACCCTGCTGAAAACTCTAGGCTTTTTGAAACAATAACTTGGTCATTGTAGAGCCAATAATGGAACCCTTTCGAAAAAAAACTTGTAAGAGGAAACATTTGGAATTTACTGTTGATGTTGATTCTGACAATGATGATGCTGCGGCTGTTGTTCAAAAAAATAAAAAGGTTTCAATTGATCCGAGTCAAACTGTGTCAAATTCTGTGTTTAATTCTATAATCATTCCCCAAAATACCTTAAATACAAATCCTTCAACAAGCTCTCATACACCTAGTATATCTCCAACCCAAAATAATTTAGGAGGTTTTGAGATTTTTGACCAACTAGACAAACTATTAAATGACTTAAATCATAACTCATATAATTTACCGTCAATCAGGGCTCTGATTGATGAAATTTCTACAGATAGTCCCCCCATAAATGACACCAACCCTAATATATACACTAATAACTCCCCGTGCCCCAGGTTTATTAACGATGCTACCTTGACTCAGATCAATTTTGACTCTTTGGATAAGCTTTTGCAAGAAATGTCTAGAGAAAAGCATGTTACTACAGAGAGTGTAGTTGATATGGAAAACCAGATAGGGGTAGGCTTAAACAAGGGGTCTTGCCAAGATGATTCTTTTAGCATAAAAGCCCCGGGTGTATTACATGATGATCAAGTGGCTGGTCCTTCTGGTTTACAGGCCCCCCATAGGGATAGCGATGGTGTTAGAACTGGGGGAAGGTGTACAGCTTCGACATAGACCAATGTTTAACAATATCGAATTGAAACACCCTCTTAACTTTACACATCTGTATGATTTGAATTCCTATGCTGAAGTTTTTACTGTGCTGCATGAAACGTTAGAGAATATGTTGAGTGAGGTTTCTAGAACGTTAAGACCTGCAGACATTGTGCAGCTTGAATTAAGAGCCGGATCCTTAGATATACCTGTGTATGTAAAATGACTGGAGACAATTTAAGTCTAGACGATTTTCTCAGTCAGATTGAAGCTCTCCTTCAAAGTCATAGTGAAATTTTGGCTGATGACTCTTTAATGTTGATTGTCCAGGTTATAAGGTGTCCTGAAGGAGGGGGTCTAAGGAGAGGTTTGCAGACCTTAATGAAAAGTGAGCTTATTAGAAAAAAAGCCAAACATCTGATTATATGTTACAACAGAGACAATCAATTATGTTTTGCTTACAGCGTTCTGAGCTTGTTATTTCCAGAATTCAGGGGTGCCTATGATATGTGTATGGCTGAGGCTTTAAAACTTCAACAGCGTGTGGGGTTAAGTGAACATCAGATGGTTTCGTTTGCTGACATAGATAAATTTGAACAGGCTCTAGATGTTAAAATTGTGGTGTGGTACAGATGTCCTCAAAAGGACGTGTTCCTGAAACACCAAACAGATACGCGACCAAAAAACAAAACTGTATTTCTGTTTCTTCATGAGAATCATTTCTACGGTATTGTTAACTTGAAAGGTTTTCTGGGCACCGCCTATCTGTGCAATTACTGTTACACAGCCTACAGTAACCGATCTGGACATCATTGTGAGGGACATTGTAATGTGTGTTTTTCACCAGCCTGTAATAGCGAGTCCTCTGTAAAGGTAAAATGTAACGATTGCAATCGTTATTGTCGATCACAGCGTTGTTATGATGAGCATAAGATTCTTCGAGATAAAGCCAACAGTGAAAAACAGTTCTCTATGTGTGACATTTTAAAACTGTGTACAAGTTGTTATTCTCTCTATAAATGTGACCCTACTAAAACTACGGCTCATAAATGTCCTAGTCCCTACTGCAAGATATGTAAGGCTGTGTTGTTACCTCACACTGATCACAAATGCTTCATTCAAGTGCCAAAACCTTATGAGCCCACAGATAAATATGTGTTTTATGATTTTGAATGCCGGCAGGAAGATGGCTTACACATTCGAATTATTTGTACTGCATGCACATGGATGGTGAATCATGGTTTTGGGAGGGTGAGGCTTGTGTGAAAAAGTTTTTCGAAAGGTATCGCAGACCCTGTTACGCAGGCTATACTTTCTTGGCACACAATGCAAAGTCGTATGACAGTTATTTACTGATGAATTATTTAGTTGCCAACGGTGTTAACCCTCATATCATAGCTCAGGGTAGCAAGTTAATGTGTTTTACAGACAAGGCTTTTAAGATGCGCTACATTGATTCCTATAACTTTATGCCCATGAAGTTAAGTGCAATGCCTTCAGCTATGGGATTTGAAGCCAGAAAAGGATATTTTCCTCATTTTTTCAATACTCTTGAAAACCAGAATTACGTTGGGCCCTATCCTGAACCCCGTTACTATGGTGTTCAACAAATGATGTCTAAAGAACGTGATGACTTTTACAAATGGTACGATTCGATTAAGAATGGCATTTTTAATTTCAGAAATGAAATAGCTTTCTACTGCAAAAATGATGTTGAAATTTTGAAAGAGGCCTGTATCAGATTCCGTACAGAGGTTTATGCTATAGGACAGATAGACCCCTTCCAATGTACTACAATTGCTTCACTGTGCATGGCTATGTATAGAAGTAAATTTATGCCTAAAGACACAATAGCTATCGTTCCTCCAGACAATTACAGTGACCAGCAAAAAAGCTTTTCAAATGCATCGATACAATGGTTAATGTATGTATCTGAAACTGAAAATGTTTTCATTCAACATGCTTTAAACTATGGAGAGCTTAAAATAGGGCCCTTTTTCTTGGATGGGTATGCTGTAATTAATGGTAAGCGTACGGCTTTTGAATTTGCAGGGTGTTTTTTTCATGGTTGCCCCCAATGCTATGATTCCGCCGATGTAAACCCCTTAAGCAAAGTATCCTGCGGTACGATGTATCATCACTTTGATGAAAAGATTGAAACATTGCAAAAGGTTTACGGGTTGGAAGTCAGAGTTATTTGGGAGCATGAATGGAACGCTCTGAAAAAACAGCCTCAAGTTCACGATTTTTTGGTTCGCTCTGATTTTCCAGAACGTATCAATCCTCGTGAGGCACTGTTTGGGGGTCGTACAAATGCCATTACATTACATTATGTGGCCCAGGAAAATGAAAGGTTGGAATACTTTGATTTCACTAGCTTGTATCCCTTTGTCAACAAAACAAAAGTGTACCCTGTAGACCACCCTACCGTAATTTACCATAATTTTCAGGACTTGAGGCAGTACTTTGGCTTGTTCAAATTAACTGTTCTGCCGCCTAGGGGTCTTTTTTCCCCGTACTGCCTGCAAGAATCTGCGGCAAATTAATGTTTACCCTCTGCCGTTCTTGCGCAGAAACACTAAACCAGACAGGTGTATGTAACCATACCTCTGGAGAAAGAGCCTTGACAGGAACATGGTGCAGTGTAGAGGTAGTCAAAGCTCTTGAGAAAGGTTACAAAGTGTCTAAAATACACGAAGTTTGGCATTTTCCTCAGAAATCTGACACTCTCTTTACAGGCTACATTAATAGCCATCTCAAGGGGAAACAGGAAAGTTCAGGTTACCCCTCTCATTGTACCGATGAGGTGAGTAAAGAGCGTTATATTGATGAATATTTTCAGAAAGAGGGGATTCAATTAGATCCTCAAAACATTAATGTTAACCCTGCTAAAAGACAAATCTCCAAACTATCCTTAAATTCACTTTGGGGGAAATTTGGACAGAAACCTAACCAACTCTCTACGAGCTTGGTTAAAGATCCTGACCTGTTTTTCCATTATCTCTTTTCAAAAAGATATCATGTTTCTCATTTTTGTTTTGTAAGTGATACGGTGGCGCTGGTTCAGTGGCGTTATGCTTCTGAAACCTATACACCCCCAGGTAATGTAAATGTATTCATAGCAGCGTTTACAACCGCTTATGCCCGGCTAGAGCTCTATAACCTCATGGATCGCCTGCAGAGTCGTTGTCTGTATCATGATACGGACTCTGTGATCTTTGTCAGTAGGCCCCATGCTTGGCGTCCAGAACTTGGCGATTATCTTGGAGATTTAACTAGCGAGTTGAACCCGGGGGAATACATTACAGAGTTTGTGTCAGGAGGGCCTAAAACATATGGATACGTCACAAACAGAGGAAAAACATGTCTCAAAGTAAAGGGTATTACCCTAAACTACGAGAATTCCAAATTAATTAACCTCGCTTCATTAAAAGACCTAGTTCAAAACTTTGTGAATCCTGATAGAAACACCCCTGCAGAGCATATCATGATTCGAGGCTCCCAGATTCACCGTAATAAAAAGAATTTCAATTGGAAAACAAACCACTCCAGAAAACTTTTCAAATAGTCTACAATAAGAGAGTCTTGCTGTCTGATTACACATCTCTTCCTTATGGCTACTGAAGACGGCTTTGATATTAGACTAACCGTACCTTTTGCCGCTATAATATCTGGGCCCTCCAATTCAGGCAAAAGTTATTTTGTGAAGCAGCTTTTAGAAAACTCTCAACAGATCTTTTCCCAAACCCCTGAGAATATCATATAGTGCTATAGCTGCTGGCAGCCATTATACAAAGAATTGGCACTTAAATTTAAAAATTTAAAATTTATTGAAGGCATACCGTCTTCATTAACCGATGATAATTTAATACCTCCTAACAAAATCAATTTAATCATTATAGATGACTTGATGGAGGCGGCTAGCGAAAATGATGAAATACAGAAAGCTTTTACAAAATACGTTCATCATAGGAATTTATGCGTGCTGTATTTGGTTCAAAATTTATTTTTTCAAGGAAAAATGAGCCGTACCATTAACTTGAATGCCAATTACATTATTCTGTTTAAAAACCCCAGAGATAAACTTCAAATCAACACGCTAGCCCGACAGATGTACCCCGGTAACTCCAAGTTTTTCTTAAGCGTTTGAAGATGCCACAAAAAAACCCTATTGTTGAAATTGCCTTAAACGCCTTAAAGGGTAACATCCCCTTGACCTCGAGTCAGTTAAACACTCTCAAAAAGCAGCGGCGTGTTATAAAGAGCCTATGTAATAAGAACCATTCAATTAAAAAGAAGAAAAAAACTGTGAATCAGAGTGGTGGTTTTATTGGTGCTTTAATAAGGATTGCTCTGCCTTTTTTATCAGGACTTTTAACACCTCAAAGTTAATTTGTAAAAATGACTCACTCCCAGAAAATGTTTCTGGTACCGTAACATCAACTCGATAGACTTCGACAGCCTGAGCCACAACACCCCGAACCTATTAAAAAAGCAGTTGAAAGCAGACTTGACTCTGAAATGAAAAGCATTCTACTTAGAACTGACATCAGTGACAATGAGAAAGTTAAACTATACACCAGCTCCTTACAGAGATATCTAGCCTTGATTAAACAGAGTGAAAAAGAGCTTAATACCCTGACTTTGATTACACCTCCTCTGTGGAAATGGCACAAACTGATGCAGAATCTGAATCTAAGGTTGTGACTGATGTTATGAGTAGCGTCCCCTCCAGATCTAAGAAAAATGCTAAATTTATTTTAAACGCAATGTCTCAGAATGCTTTGGTTACCTCATGGAATGATCAAGGGGAATTCATTCTTAGGGGCAAGAACATTAGAGGGTCGCATACGGTTGATTTAATCAGGGCCGCTACTGGGAATACCAACATCCCTGAACATAGGCTACCTGCAGGATGGGTTGAATTCATCAAAGGTTTGGCTGTGATAAATATCCCTTATTTTACAGTACCTAATTCTCAAACACGACAACTCATAGAAGCCTATAAAAAAGACCCTTAGAGACCCCTATGAATAAGAAGCAGAAAAAAAGACAACAGTTATGGGAAACTTATTAAGGTGTTACTGTTTTTTTCACACATTTTTACATTTTGTTGTATATTCATGCATATGTTGTATAATCATTGTCCGATACATTTGTTGTATATTCATGCAAATGGTGTATAATCAATGTCTGATATATATGTCTGTATAAGTCTTTACAACAATAAAAATATTTATTCAACATCTACATTGTCGTAAGTTTTTGAAGACTAACATTCATAACATTTTTTAAAATCATGGTGAGTCTTGACACACTGCACGCATGAAACTATATTTATACAGTTCTGTTTTTTAGGGTTAGACATGCAATGTATAAATCGGGACACCATCAGATCATTCTTATTTAAATCAGAGCTGTAGAGAGCCATAACCTCGGGGTAAGTAAGTCCTTTGGCTCGATGATGTAAGAAGAAAACACAGTGATGGCCGCAGGTAGTGGTCATAAGACCTTGTAGAGGTTGATTATTGTACACTGTTTGTTTAGCGTTGTTGTATAAAAAGTTTGAGATAGTTTTAGGAAAATAAGTAAAATCTGGAGGGTTACCGTAAGAATCAAAAAACTCTCCATAACCCTCTTCTTTTAGATAAATTCACAGCCAGTGTTCTCCAGGATAATTTTGGGGGTCTGTGTTGACAATAAGCATCTCAGGAAGTTTTTTTATTTTTCCTTTAGGTAGTTGATCACTAGCTAGAACCCCATAAAAAAACTTTTCAGTCGAGGGGTTGCTGGATAGCAAAGCTGTAAGCTGGGTGGTATTCATTTTAAAAAGGATCAAAGTTGCATCAAACTTTTCAGTAATCAAAGAGAACTGCTCTTTGGTGGGAAACCTCAATCACGTTCTCAAAAACAGCATAAACAATCATATTAACAGTCTCTGGCAGAGCATTGGCAAAACGCATTTCAAGACGCATATTACCATTTTACCCATTTTATGATCTAGTCCTTTTCCGAGCAGGACATCGTTCATGGTCGTTATTACATCCTGAAGGGTCTCATAATATCCTTTAGGGATAGTATAATCACGTTTTATGGCCTTTTCTATTTCGAAAGTAATAAAACTGCTGTCATTAAGGTTGATATTATCCCAGGTATGGGGGTATTGAATCTCTGCTAAGCAAACTTCCCATTTTCCTGGTAGATTCAATGTTTTAACCAACTTGGTAGTAAAATCGGCTATAGCGTTTTTAGGGAAAACATCCTGTGAAGCGTTACTAGGCAGAGTCACATAAAAAGAGTCTTGAGACATCTTGAATAATGTTTTAAGTGTAATTAAATACACCCATGACTTGTTAAATCTTTAGATCCACCACCTGATGCCCTGCGACCCAACTGTTAAATTTTTCAGGCCAGCCGACCCATTTTATGAGATAAGACTTTTTACCGTTTTCCTTTTTCTCAGCAACTATCTTCTCTATCCTAAACAACCTATCAGTCTTGACATTTATTTTTTGCAATTCTGGTTCATAAAAGGTGCCGTTTATAGCCTCTCCATCATAATCACATAGTTTATACACCGGTGGAAATCTTGGTATACATTCTGTTATAGTAAAAATCTCTGCCGTAAACGTCTGTTCATAGCCTTTTATAAAGGGAGCTTTTAACTTTGAAATTCTGACGTTATCACCGACTGTAAACTTAAACTTTATATGTTTAGGGCCTTTCTTCTTAGAGTATAAAGTTTTAAACACTTTAAATGAATTGTCTTCATTAACTTCTGAAGGTTTCATTTGAATACTATGGTGAAAGGAGTTATTATAAGCCTGTACCATTTCTTGTAGTTTATCCATATACTTGTGAGTGTTAAAGGCGGTGAAATATTTCCACATTTTTGTTTTCAGAGTCCTGTTGTATCTCTCAACAATAGAGGCTTTTAGTTCACTCCCCGTGGTAAAGTGTAGAATATTATGTTCTTTTAGCATGCTCTGAAATGCTCTGTTTAGAAATTCAGTCCCTTTATCAGTTTGTAGCTTTTTTAGGTTTCCTACCCGTGCTGAGGATCCTCTTGAACGCCTCGGTCACCGTCTTAGATGACTTATTTTTCAGTGGTATTACCCAGGCATATTTGGATAAGATATCTATACATGTTAACATGTACTTGTAACCTCCATTTTCTTTTGACAAGCTAGACATATCCACTAAATCAGCTTGCCACTGAGTATCGATATTAGATACAAATACGGTGTTTCTTTTAAAGTTTATTCTAGAGGGCTTATGTAACGTATATGAGTCTTGCTCTGATAAAAGTCTGTTAGAGCCCTCTCAGAGACTTTAGGACCGTCAGGCCCCAGAGCCCTTTGAAGAGTTTGTAAACCCCTAAACCCCCAGGATTTGAGGGATCGTAGTATATTTTTTTCATACGATGAAGTGACATCTTTAACCAAAATAACACAACTGCACCAAGTCTGTAGTTCAAAAGGTTTTTTATTCAAATTTTATCATAACACCTCTGAGACACGTGTGAAGTTCAAAAGTTTTATTCACAGTTTATCAAGAAGATTAGGACATTTTAGAAGACATATAAAGTTTTTACACAAACATTCATGGTTAGTCACTAAGTAATCCACAACATTTTGTACAACGTTTGATATATCTTCATCTCTTAAAAACCTAGCCAGGTTATAAAAACAGACATCAATTACATAAGCATACAAAACAATGATATGTATACATTTGCAGTCTTCTATATCATCAAACATTTTTGGTAATATATTCATTAAAAATGTATTTAAGGGGCTACAGTGTTTTACATGTGTATCTACCAACTCATGCCATTCTTGAGCATCAGCATCTTTATGGATTAAATCAGTTACACTTTTTAAATTGTTGAACATTTTAACATTTACGGGGGTCAGGTTTTGAAAGAGTCTCTTACAAGCCACTTTCTCGGCTGTTAACTCAAACAACAGCCCCTCCATGGTTTTCCTCAGTTTTGCCGGAGTCTGGACGTTCCCCATTTTCAAAGTCATAGGCTCCGTAATAAGCTAAAGGAGCTTGGGGGTTAGTAAAACTGTGATGGTAGAAAGCTTTGGTTATTTTGTTGACAATGTCTCAGGTCTTGTCATCCAGGGCTTCTTGTAGATGGCTCAGTTTACGTCTAATGCTGCGTTCAGGTCTTAGCTCTGTTAAAATATCTTCCACCAGTTTCTGAAGTTTTGTCAAAGACGGTTGGAAATTGAAACAAGCTAGAGCTTTAGCCACCAGAAGCTTCAGCCACGGGACATGTATTTTTTCTAGTATTTCTTCAAAATGTTGATCGAAATAATCGGGGTCCGCTTCATAAAGGCAACTGTGTCTCAGCTGGCTCGGGTGGTCAACTTCGCAACAGCGACAATTTTTCACCATATCAAGGTCAATGATCACTTCCAATAGAGAAGCCAGGAGACCCCTAGAGATCTTTAATACTTTTTCAAAAGAGATGCCTAAAGGACCGTCGACGTCGTCAGACTCTGCAGGGTTGAGGAGGGGAACATTTTCAAAGTCTTTTATAAGCTTGGTCATTTCTTCAGTGGTCCAATCCATCTCAAGATCATTAGTTTCAAGAACGGCATTTTCAGAGAAGTATCTAAAGTTTGCAGAAGACATGGCGTCAGACTCCTTCAATCATAAAAGGTGTGTGGGGGGCCCCCTTTAGTATGTTCCCTAAGATCAGGGGACAGCCTATGAGGGGTGAGGACACCTCTGGCCCCCTGGAGATCCTTTGAGACAGCCTATCAGAGATCCATGAATGGGTCCAAGGGGTACCGCCCCTAGGGGCGTTTTCTGAGTTACCCCCAAACATCCGCCCCCTCTCTCTCATTTCGGTCTATTTTCAGTTCAGGCCACAGAGGAGTATGTACTGGGCGCCGAGGATCCTTGGGACAGATGCTTAAAGGCCCCTTGCTTGGTCTCTCTTGAACCTTTTTTGAAGTCTGTGGTTTCTTTAGCCTCTGCGGAAGGGCTAATGTGCATTTTTTTAAAGGCTTCTATAAGTTCAGACATTTGCCGGTCCTCAAGAGCCATTTTCTCAGAGCAGAAACTAACGCAGGCATGAGACATCTTGTGTAACACTCTAATAAATTGCACAAATATTTTCCTCCTTTTATGAGGTCTGAAAAACATGCCCAGACATGCCCTTTTAAAAAACCCTTGTAGTTTCGATCATTTCAACCATTTGCTCAAACACATAACCATCATGATTCTCAGAAGCCCCGTAAGCTTATTTCTTATTTTATTTAATAATGTTTTAAGAAAGTGTAATGTTTAAATGCTTGTAAATGGTGAATAAGTTGTTTTCTTTTTTGTTTTTCTTTTTGCTTTTAATACACTATTTTAAACTTTCTTTTTTCATTAAGTGTCTTATGTAAAAAATACTAAGACTTTAATGTTGTCTGCACCAAGCATAAGTTAACATAAGCATTTAAAAACTTGGGTACCCACTATCCCCTGATTACATAAATAACATATTAAACACTGATTTTTGTACATATATTATAAAAGATGTGCAATAAGTTTATAGGCATATATAAGCCTATATTCAATAAGCATATCTGTCTTGTAACAATCATAAAATCCACGCCCACCTCATTATATATTCATAAATTCATAAATCCACGCCCCTCATTATATATTCATAAATGCATACATATAAGGTCAAAAAAAGGTCAAAAGGATCATCAATCAAACTTTTGACATAAGCTATAGTAATAATACTACTGGGGGGGCACCACGGGACACATAACATACATCTGACTAAAATACAAAATAAAATGTCTCCCTCTCTATAATGCACATATAGTGAAGCAAAAATGTAACTTTCCATGAATTAACCATGCATAAAGCACCTTGTAATCAACGCTATATTTTTTACTAAAAAAAAAAAAAGAAAGGTAACATTCCCACTCATGGATCATTTTAATTAGCAGTTTTTAAACTATAAATATCCTGGCTAAACGGCGGTCAGGAGTTCAGTTTGAAGTGACAGACAAGCAACGCAAGTGTGAGAAGGAGAGGGGAAGAGGGAATGTGCTCGCCCCAGGTTTGTCTGCCGGAGCGGGGGCTGAAGCGAAGCTGAAGCATCTCATCTCACGGAGAAAGCCAAAGCTCCTCTCGCAGCAAAAAAGTAAATACATTAGGAAAGATAACCACATAATAGGCCTAATATTTATTTAGTTATAAAACGAATACTGAATAAGATGTCCGTGTTATAAAGTGCCAGCGCAGCTTTTCTTCAATTCAGATACTGTATCAAAAGGGAGAGTCAGAAACGAAAGTTAGACTGAGAAGTTGTTTATAGTTTGAACAACACTGGTACTGTATTTACTGAAGAAATATTGCATGAATCACTAGTATAGGGAATTGGAGGACATGCTGTAGGAGCTTTAAATCCGAGGTGCGTTATAACCGAGAGCCTTATAGCGAGGGAGCACTGTATATAGCAAAACAAAAACAGATTCCTTCTACAAACCAGTAGTAGCATTGCATTCAGTAGAGCAAAACAATGTAGTTTAACAAAAAAGGGAATGACTTTTATGCCCTTGACTTCTTTTTGGGTTTTCTTTTGTAGCGAGAGAAACAAACACTATGAACTTAAACCATTCCTGCCGGTTGCAGACATCCACAATTGAATTTCCTTCAGCCTGCATTGTACACGTTTACCTTTACCTGCCTTTGTTTAAAAAATTTCAACCCCCAAATGAAAAAGGAAAATGTCTAAAATTTAGAGGCATACTGTGCACATTTGAGACAGGACATGTTTTTAAATTGGCCCTAAAACTGAAATAAGTAAACTGAGCCTGATTCATACATGTTATCCTGCAGACTGATGCCTCTGACGTAGTAGGACTAGGGACGGATATTTTCCAGGAGGTAGAGGGTGTGGGGCATTTGGTATTGTGTACATTAGCAGAAAGCTGCTTGCATGAGAGATTCAGAGACCAGGTATGCTGTAATCGAGAAAGAAATGTATAGTCGTCATAAAAGAACAAAATTAACCAAAAGCATGCTTCTGTGCGCCTCTCTCTTAATATTAATAAAACAAATTTTATTTGGTTACACGTAAATTACTGTCTGGACATCCCACTCTGACACCACGTGTGAGGCGTGTGAGTAATAATGGAATGTCCAGACAGTAATTTACGTGTAACCAAATAAAATTTGTTTTATTAATATAATTAGTTACACGATAAAATAAAAGAAAACAAAAAAAGAATGGCGTGAGGGAGGGGGTGCTGGAATAACAATAAAAAGAAGGGTTTGGATACTCCTTAGTCCTCTTCACGATATCCCCGGACATAAAAAGGGATAAAACAGAAAAGAAAACGTTAATGTGAATTCCACCCCCGTGCTGACCAAATAAAAACAAAACAAGCCAACGCTTAGTCTCTCCCTCAGGCCTATTCACCCCGCCTATGCTTTTCAGGACCAACCCCGAACACAGTAGCACGTTCCCTTTAGTATGCAAAGCCCCGCCCCTGTAGTCAGTGGATCACCAATCCCAAACTGACAAGTGTCCTTACAACTCACTTGACTCCAGTGGCCAGAATTTACATACTTGCACTTCCGCCCCTCACCAAGGTGACGTCCCTCATAAAGATGAGTTTCGTCATGGTCACGAGACCTTGGTAAGGGAAGTCCCGAGTTGGTTTGCTGCCTTCTACTGTCGGGAGGCTGAATTACATACCGAGACCCCTTTGACTCATCACAGTAGGGCTTGAAGTTTTCGGTTTTAACCGATAATAACCGAAAAAACACCACCGAAGACTATTTAGAAAATGTGTTTATTTTTTTAAAACGATAAACCTGGGTTTTGGCAATATAGTTTAAATAATGTCAATCATTCACTAATCTTTCTACATAAAGAAAACGGCTTTCAGAAGGCGGGCAGTGTTCAAAGACATTGCTACTGACCAATCATCAATTTTGTGGACCTACGCAATACCCTAGGAAAGTCAATACGTCAACAGCTATTAGATTGACAATGTATCTGGTATTGGAGACACCTAACGTATGCTTGACATTTACGTGATTTGAACAAGGGTTAAAGTGTTCCCTGCCAAAACCATCACTTTGCTTAATTTCCTTCTCTATAAGATAACTACTGTGTAAGTATATGGAAATGGCCTTGTGAACAACATTGTGCTACTTAATGCAATTAACGTATTTGCACTGTCCATTTCCATGTAATTACACTTGTCCCACAGTAGTTACCATGTAAGAGCAGGATCTATTGATAGTCATATAGTTATTACCATGTTATGACATGGCTATGTATGCTCTGTAATCTAAAGTGCAACCAATTATTTAATTCTGTCAGCAAATATGTAATTTATTAATTCAGTAAATTGGGTAGGGTTGATAAATAGGGAGATTAATTAAAGATGTATTGAAATGATCAAACCTACCTGAAAATGAATCACTTAAAGTAACATCTTACTCTATACAAAGGATATGTTTTAGAATTGTAAACTGTACTGCATTATATAAAAGAACACAAATTTGCACTAGCAAATGTATATCTAGGACATTACATTGTGGAACTAACCCCCATTATGTATAAAAAAGGCACAGCCAAAGATAGCCAAGCAATTATTTCAAAACACCTCAGCAGACTCTGCTTTCAGACAATCAATAGGACATAGTTCTATTGTATTCCCTGCTGACAGCTTTCACACATATGTGGTACAGTTAACAATGATCTAGGATCTCGATTTATTCCCCCTGCAGAGCATTTTGACACATCCTGTAAGTTCCTTGGAAGGTGAAATCCCAGAATGGCTCCATTGAGTTCGACTGGCGTGGTCGCCTTTGCAGATGCTGTGCATTTCCTTTGGTGTATTATGTGTATTGACACATTGTCATCCCATTGTCAATTAAGAACAAGTGGGCTTGAAGAAAAAGTTAGTACTAGATCATTAAAAATCCTTATTTCTGTACAATATATGCTGTACAGTTCAAGAACTGTACGGTGACACTTTATTTTAACTGTTATAAACTTTAATGTAAGAATTAATTTTCATGGGCTACAAGGTACGTCGTAGAAATTTTAAGACAAGATGGTTACAGACTGTGCCACAATAAGATTTTCAGATGGGTTCATTTAAATTGCAACATCTGGATGTTATTATTATTTATTTCTTAGCAGACACCCTTATTCAGGGCAACTTACAATTGTTACAAGATATCACATTATTTTTACATACAATTACCCATTTATACAGTTAGGTTTTTACTGGAGCAATCTAGGTAAAGTACCTTGCTCAAGGGTACAGCAACAGTGTCCCACACCTGGGATTGAACCCACAACCCTCCGGTCAAGAGTCCAGAGCCCTAACCACTACTCCACACTGCTGGAATGTTAACATAAATCCTGTTTAAGGTTAACGGTCTGGCTTTTGATCTGACAACAAACAGAACAATACTACAACAAAACAATAACTCACATAGAAGAGAGTGTCCATGCCAGTGGATCTCACCCACACACCAGTACACCCAACAGCATTGTGTAGAGGGCGTTGCCATTGCTATCAGGGGGCCTTCTGAACAGGTAGGTTCAATTTATTATGATGGCACCTTTACCCAGTGGTATGAACTGTTTCAACTATGCATGAACTGTACATTTTCAGAATTTACTTTCTATATGTGTCATTCCTACCCACTGGAGGTGTATGAGATGACAAAGCAATGACAACTTGGGGTGGACCAGTTAGGGGAAACCCTCACTGAGACAGTTGGTAGTGATGACAGGCAACAGGGGTTTGGAACTTTCTTGGGGCTTGGGGATAGGGCAGTATTAGTGGCTAGATATAGATTTAATAAATGTGTACTGAGTTCCATAGGTTTGTTCTTGGGGTTATTTTAGGAGCCTTTTAAAGGGTATTTACTCAGGGGCTAAAGCCACGATTGGCCGTGGGCAGCTGTAGGCATGCTGTGCATTGTGCATCAGGGCTAAAAGTTCATAAATCCCCAATTTGTTGAAGCTTACCTGACTATGTTGCCCCAGGTCTCCTTACCTCCAGTTCTAAATATTAAGGACGGTGCTAAGTAACCAAGTATCACACGATGGCTTGTGTGGATGACGTCAGACCTGGAAGAAATAACCAACAACAAAGGCTAGTTCTGCGGTGCGAGACGTGAATGTGTTTGTTTCTTTATTAATCAAAAATAAAAGGTTTACAGAAAACAGGAACAAACACTGGAGCTGGGGCAATCCTGGCAGCACCAATGCTTCCAGTGGCAATGCTGTCAGCAAAAATGCTGACAGCGGAGTGAGGTCCTCCTCCACTGGCAATGCTGTCAGAGGAAATGCTGACAGCGTCAAGGCTGGCTCCTCTAGCCAAGGCAGTTCTGGCAATGGACATGTTGCCAGTGGCAACGCTGGCAGCTGCAAGGCTGACAGCGGGTGGTACACTCCGGCCCTCGTGGCAGCGCTGCATACTCCAGCAGTAGTGGTGGCACTGGCAGCGGTAATGCTACCCTGAGCATGGGACACTGGCAGTGACAGCGGCGCTGTGTACTTTTGCAGTGCAACAATTGCGGGTGGAGATGGTCTCCTCACCTCTCCCCCCTTCTCTGTAGCCGGCGGTTCCCTTTTCTTGGGCTCCAGCCCCAGAATTTCTGGCTGGGCATAATGCTGCTGCTGGATATAACAAATCGCCGGGCGATGATGACCTGGCCTCCTCATACAATCGTGAGCTAGCCTCCTTAGAACATGGCGAACTGGCCTCCCCAGGCAATGGCAAACTGGCCTTCCCAGGTGATCACGAGCTGGCCTTCCCAGGCGATGGCGAGCAGGCCTCCCCAGGCGATGGCGAGCAGGTCTCCCCTGGCGACGCAGGCTTGGCAGCCCCAGGTGATGCCAGCTCAGCAGCCCCAAGCGATGCAGGCTCAGCAGCCCCAAGCTATGCGGGACAGACAATCCCAGGCGATGCAGAACAGGGAATCCCAGGAGATGTGGGACAGGGAATCACAGGCAATGTGGGACATGACAGGAGCAGCGAGTAGTCTCCCCCAGGCGGTGGAGGCGGGAGCAGTAGGACGTCTCCCCCTGGGAGTGTGTGGATTGTTACGGCTCTCCCTCAGTCGCTGGGGACTGTTGCGGCTCTTCTCCGGTCGCTGGGGACTGGTGCGGCTCTTCTCCGGTCACTGGGGACTGGTGTGGCTCTCCTCCTGTCTCTGGGGACTCGTGTAGCTCTCCTCTGGCATGGATGTGCCTTCTGCTTGTGGAGGTGGAGTAGGTGTGACTCCTCTTGATGAGACTGGAGGCAGTGGGGATAGTCCCATATTTGCAGCCATGGTGTTGTCGTTCCCAGGCCTCCCCATCTCTGGCCCACAGCATATCCACCCTCATCGAGATGGTCTCTATGGGGTCCTTCTCAGGGTTCATCAGCCATTTCAAGATTTCCCCCCGAGGGTATGGGACCCTGGTACCCCCCCCCTTTGCGGGCGCTGGGTGCCCTGGCTCCTCCCTTGTCAGCGCTGGAGCTGGCAGCTGCTTCCTTGCCTTCCTCCGGGAACACCGCTCCTTCCCTTCTTCCTCCTCGGGTCCGGCAGTTCCACCTCCTGCCACGGAGGGGGTTGGTTGGATGATATGTGCCCGACCTCACCAACGGCAAAGCAGTACTGTTCCTGGCCTGCGTCTGTGGATGTGCTATTTGCGCTCGTTTCTTTATTAATCAAAAATAAAAGGTTTACACAAAACAGGAACAAACACTGAACTCCAAAACAAAATGGCATAGTGGCCAAAACAGAACAAACAAGTATCGTGCTGGTGTTAAATCAGCACGCGTAGCAATTGTTATGACTTTTCAAGCTTTCCTTCGCTTTACCTCCCGACCCTCGTTCCGCCTGCGAACACACTAACCCCTTTCTCACCCATGATCACCCTATTTATACACCTGTGGCTGGAGCCTTAATTAATTTTTTCATCATTTATTCAATTCATGGCCCCAGCCACATTCCCAGGTATTTTTACAGGAGGATTTTAACTGCCTCCCTGTCACCACTATTCCACACACACACAAACCTACATCCCCGTGTTCACGTACCAATATACATTAACTCCCCTGTGATACATAACCCAAACTATACAAAATAAACCAAAAATACGCCCAGGCACAGGGGTACCCTGTCACACCAAGACATGGCTGTTTTTTTCAATGACGTTCGCAAATAAAATAAACATGTTTTTTTTTTCTCTTTCCCCTTGAGGCAATGTGCTGTGAATTCATTCTTAGATTATTGGGCTGTAACAGAATTCAAACAAAGCAATCCTGTTCAAATGTTTGTGGAATGCAGACCTGCAGTCAAATCCTTGTGGATTGTGAAGCCATGTCAGGCTGCGCAGCGCCACAGGTGTGCTACTGCATTGCCAATGAATACTAAATAAGCAAGATGCCTCATGAATTGAATATGGAGGCATCAGCTACTGATGTGCAAAAAATTAAATATAAACAGTTAAATGGCACCATCTGTACAGCCGGCTAGATGATGTGTTGCTTTTCAAAGATCCATATCCAATCTCTTTGGTTACTTTATCAAAGGTTGAAATAATAAAAAAAGGAAAGAAGGACACTTATTGCAGGATGTATGAAACAAAGAATATATAGATGTCCCAAGCAAGCCACCTTGCTGAAATATGCTATCAAAAAAGCTTTTTTGAATAGCTTAGTGAGGTTAACAATAATGTCCAGTCTTGGCAGCTAGATACACTTTTATCTTTTTGTTTTTTTTCCCCCTTTTTTCTTTTCTTTTTTTTAAACTGTTTCTTTATCATAGTTTCCAGAGATTTGCTTTGAATATTGACTTTTGCACTATTGTGCTTCAATTTCAAAGACTTGGCTTTCACTCCATTAATCTTTATGTAAAGGGACAGCAAACACAGAGCAATAAGCAAGGACAACGTTTATAAATAGCAGTGCAATTGTTTTTTTTTAAATGTGTATACGTGAACATAACGTCAGATACTACAGAAAGTATTATACTACAAGTGTGGGGTGTGCAATAACATGCTAGGCAGCATTAGTTCTGTTTTAGATGCCTCTGGAACTGTATTCAGGCTGCTCAACACACATGAAGCCGCACCCAGAACGTGCTCACGCACAGGCACTAAAAAACAAGCCAACACCTTGTACAACATTGCCCCAGTAATGTCACACTAAACATGCCTTTCCCAAACTGCACCGTTCCCCCTGGGCCCAAAAATCCATCAAAGCACAGCAAACCCATGATCCACCAGCCTTCGCCCTCAATTGAACATCAGCATATTCTTGAATTCCTCTGAATTGGAAACACTGCATCACCAACTGTACCAGCATTCAATTAGCATGCAATTAGGATTCTTCAAACTATACTCATGTTGCCTATGATTTGATTGTAACCGGGGGCAGATATTACATTTTAAAAGACACCGTTCTAAATTTCCCTGTGATCTTCATCAATGGTTAGCATACAATCCTTTGCATTAAGAGACTATTTTTTTTTATCTCCTGCTGGAGCAGATTCAAGACATCACAAATGAGGAGCTCTGGGCCAGGCTAGGCATGCATCTGCAGGGCAGAGTTAGCTGGTTTAGAAAATAAAATGTAACAGTGAGAATGTTCTTTTTTTTATGAAATGCTTCTATGGACCCCAGTAGAAATGATCTTCTGCAAATATTTTCTGTAGCTTCTGATTTAATGATTCAGTATCTTCATACAGGTCAGAGCATCTGAGAACAAAACTTTCTAAGGACCTTCTGCTGATAGACAGGTGACAGCAGCTGCATCCCAAACTACACAGCGAATACAACATTCGGCCACAGAGCAGTGTGTGTTAGTTTATTTACAAAAGGAAAAAAACTCCATAATAATATACAGCAGTGGGCCCTCGTTCTGAAGTGCAAAGTGCAAAGGCAAAATATCTGTAAGGAATAACAAAGGCAAAAAACAACATAGTTTCGGGAAGGAGCGGTTGCTGTTGTTTTTCCTAAAGGTTACTTTCTAGTTTTCAGACCCTGTGTTTTTATCCGTTATCTTCAGTGCCTTATTTTAATAAATGTATCCAAATGTTTATTATTTTTATGTAGGCTTGTCTCCAACAAGGTCCGCAAGGCCTGTATTTAAGTATCGAGGTGACCTGGTTGTGTGTTTTGTCATCGGATCCAGAGAAAGGAAGTGTAATAAAGAGCCTGTTGTGTAACATTGCATTCCTGACTAGCGTCTTCATTACACTATTTTACACTGTACAGTAATGTGTAAAATGCAACAGCATGATTTATTTTTTGTTACTAAAGTAAAAATAAAGTGTGCTACAGATATTCATTTGGTTTTACTACTTTATTTATTACAATTTATTTATTTATTTTATTTTTTTAAATCGGACAATTCACGTTTCCCTCCAGACATGTCCAGTTTAGCACAGACTAGTGATTATGAAAAACTTTTTAATAGATTTTTTTTTTTTGATTTGGGTTGAATGGGGGGGGGGCGAGAGCTGGAGGTCCATTGCCCGGAGCCAACAAAAACCTGCCACCGGCCCTGATATGTGCAACATACACTGTATGCAGGCAACTGGAAATGATGCTCAGGTAAATTGTAAACACATCTTAACACATAATTAACAAGAGTTGAATAATTGCAAAACAAAAATAACCATTCAGAATGACTGTAAACATCAAAGGTTACAGCTACTTATTCTTAATATTAGCACACATGGACATTTGTTAAAGTGTGAGAATGTGTGCTATATCTCATCTACTGTATTAACATTGTGAAATATCACAGGAATTAAAAAATGTTTACTGTTTCTGACTACTGTTTAATTTAACTGCATTACTTCTTAACAGTATTTCGGTGTGCTGCCACATATGATTTTTCTTGTTGACAACATTGTCAGTCTGAAGCATTCATGATAATTATGTTGTGCTTCGGGTAAATTGCCTGAGTAAAGTTTAAGTGAAGCAACCGCGTCATTATCAGTTCATTTGTCTTTTTGCACTTGTTTGATTGTTATGGTCTCTGTCTGAAAAAAACAGGTAGACATTTGAATGCTATTTATTTCAATACAAATTACAGTAAGTAGGCTACAGTTCTACTCTATGACACATCCACAAATCAAGATTTCTTCTAAAGACAGTCTAATTAAATTCCATATATATTTCAGAAATCTGATTTTCAACATGCCTGTTGTCACAACAGATTTCATATTAGTGTCTGCAAATTATGTTGAGGTCAGCTTCCAATTGTGATTTTTAACAGCTCAACAAAGCAGGCCACAGAAAGATTCTGAGCTCTAGTTGCTTTGAAAAAATAAAAAGCTTTTATTCCTGAGCAGAGCTGCTCTTTGTCACAGCGGGTGGATAGGTTAAAAGTCCCACTGGAGGCTTAAGGGGATATAAAGCATTGTAAGAAGTGAACAACTGTTTATGATATGTGATATACATGCACATGGTTTGAGAACACATGCCTGTACGCACTATGGAGAGATATTATGGTCCAAATCTAACCACTCTATAAGTGGCCAATTTTGCAGTTGAGAATAGAAAGTGGACAATGTATTTTAATGTGTAGTGATTAGAACATATTCCTCCATGAAATTGGTTTGTCCAGCTGTAATGGTTGGGGCAAGTACTGCCGAATTTCACTGATGAGCCAAAATCGCTATATGGTCTTCTCCAATGCACTTATCTATAGACTCTAACTTCATAAACAATAAAAGCATTTAATGCTTGTGATAGATAAATAATTTGTTAAAATTAGGAGAGTTTGTTTATTTGTTGTGGAAGCAAAATATGTTGTACTGTATAAGAACAAGGACATTCATGGAGCTGGTACTTGTAGAGATTCATATTTACAAGGGAATGCATGTCTTATATGTTTAATTACTTTCACAGCCAAGTATGGTCTAGTGATTTAAGACACTTTGTTTAAGTTGCAGTCTTCATTGGAAATATTTGTGAGAAACGCTCTGTATGGGAATGTGGTAATTCAAGTTGTTTATACCAGTGACTAATGAGCCTTGATTTATTTTCTCATGAAAATGATACAGTATGGTAATTGAATAACAAAATGTAAATATAAAGCATGCTGTGATGATTAGGAATGCTCTTTGGCACAGTGCATTGAAATTGCTGTTGTAATACATGAGTAAAGCATGTTTTTTTTAATATTATTAAAACTATTGCTTTAAGGGATGAAAAAGTAGAAATGGAATTTGCATAATTGTTCGATCAGATTAGGATCAACAGTTGCATTTAGCAAACAAAATCAAATTCGATCATGAACAAAACAAATGTGAAATACATGTTGGTATTGTGGGTCAGAATTTTCACTTGGACATTTTTCTGTAGACTCGATTTAACATTCGCTTTTCTTCAGTCTTCCCACCTCATTAAACAGGAATACCATAGCTCTAGGCTAACCCCTGCCTATGGTACTAGAATGTGGAAAACACATTTTAGTGGAGTCTTGTTCATAAAAGGAAACATGTAAAGCTACTGAACCTTAATGTGGTACCAAGATATATTGGATTTTAGTTTTATAGATCAGGGTCTCACAAACCATACAAGTAGTGGTCATAATGTATAGGTCGTTTGTGTAATGACTCAAACATCCAGCACTGGAGCAATGAACCAACCAACATACACACACACACACACAATGACAAGTTTAATATTCTTAATAACTAGAATGCTGTAGCTGGTAGATTAAGAAGAAATATGTGAATAGAGAAGGTTATGATCAACAAATCGAAAATGCTTTTAAGCAGTTGAATGGAAGCCATGACCTCCACGTTTTCATAATGGATTCTTAAAAAAAAAAAAAAAAAAAGAATGCTGGTAGTTGAAGTTGGCCTTTACAGGGGTAATTTAACAGAGGTTTGATTGTTTGAGACTGCATATTGTGGCCTTTTACAGAATACAGGGGTGGTTTAAATATTAAATGTGACTTTATAGTGCTGTAGCAAAATCAAATGTGGCATTCATTGTGAAGTGGCCTGTTACTGAGGTGTTCTCAAAGTAAGGTTGTTCTGTTCTGCTTATAGCTTTCCTATGAAGGATTGTGCTTTTTTCTACACTGCTTAATCATACATGACTATGATTTATGTTTCCTGTGCTTTACCATGTTTTCACTTTAGCTATGCTTTACTGCACTTTTGTTTCATCATGGTATACTGCGCTTACCTTAAATAGCAAATAGTCCTTCATTTAGGGTAAATAATACTACATCCATTTGTAAGTCTTTAATGGTTAAATGTGGGTGCGTGAGACCTTCTCTTCTCTGTGTTTGTGTGCTCCTTTTAAATCAGATTAGCTTTTATGTAAATGATTGGTCATCAATTTAACAAACCACAATGGGCATCGTTGGATCAGTGTATGCCCTGAGATTTTAATATGGCTCTCTCTGTGCATGTGTAGGGACAGGCTAGATGTCTGATTGATTGTCTGGCTGAGTGTAAGAAAAAGCAGACAGTGAAAAGCTGTCTCAGTTCTGAGACCCAGGCAAAGGGAGCTCCCGTAGCAATGCTGCTCTGGGGGTGTTGTCTTCTTGTTTTCCAGGCAGTGCTGGACAGCAGAAAAAAATATAGATACTGTGACTTCAACATACCATCAGGCTGACATACCTCTTTGGGTAATATTTCTAAAAACGTATGCATTCCATTGATGGGTTCTGTGACATTTTAAACCACAAGAACACTCCGATGGAATAATTTTCTTGAATATGAATTCATTTATATATATACGTATATATATATATTTCCGAAAGCACCGATCATAGCTTTTAGAAGGGATGCAAATTTGGCTGACATTTTAGTTCACAGTAAACATAAAGGGATCATAATAAATATATTGGGGCGACAGGGGACAGACACACACAATATTGGTTAGAATTGTATAACATTTTTTCCAAGCTTTAATTTGATGAAAATTCTATTGGATTCCTCACTGTAAACACTTTTTATTAATTTATGAAATCTATAGAACAAACCCCTGGAGCTGTAACATCCTGGAGGTCCTGTATGACAGTTGGGTTCACACAAAGATTGCATTAAACATTCATACAATAAAACAATTTCCTCTGATAAATTGTAGTTATCATTTCACAATCTTTGGGGCACATCAGGTGTCCTATGTTTTTCACAATGGAGCAAATTGTTTTAAACAGAACAGATTCCCTTAGCATAGTTTTAATGTTGCAGTCTCTTTAACTAAGCAGATGTACTTTTTACATGTAGACTCATTCTCTCCTGCTGAGTAAGCTGTATTTACTCTATAACAGGGCAGCTTGCTTATCTTTTTTTTATGGTTGGACTTTATTTGGCTGTTTTGTCTTTGATTTAGGCATCACATACTGTATGTATTTATGCATAAGACTATATGCCAAGAACACCAGTTTACAGTAAAAACAACAATGACATTTCTTTTTATATTGATACGTTATCTGTATTCTTTGCCGGACTTGCACCTGAGCTTCAGGGTCCTGTGCCAGTCACAGGGCTGTTTCACGAGTTGGTTGTAAGCTCCGTTTTCTGTTTCTGCAACGCTGGAGCTCAGCCTTTGAAACAGTCCTGTAACCTGACACAGTCGCAGCACAGCGTTCCTACTGAGCTCGCCGTTACACAGCACCACCCTCCAGCCCCACCCATCCACCCTTCCCTTCCCTTCCCTTAATTCCTTCTCATCCCTGGAGATGGTTTAGAAAGTCCCGAGTCAACCGGGGGGTGACAGTGTCCCTGTGGCCGTTGTGAGATGACAGCAGCTGGGGGAAAAAAAACACATTCGTAGCTGTAAAACATCCATACTGTAAATAAGTTATTCTCACTGCTGCATGTGACGTCAGACAGTTTGCAGCCTGAGCAGCCACTGTCTGTAGCTCAGAGGAACTCTTGAGTGAGAGCAGGTACATCCACTGACTGTCATCCGGTGCACAGTGCTGCTACCTGACTGGAAAGTTAATTTCGGGACCGGTGCAAGAATGTAAACTCTTCAACCAAGCTTTGGGATAGATCGGACTTGCCATATTATATATTATGTGGTTCTATTATAATTTTTATAGGCAAAAATAGTTTAAAAGTAATATGTAATTAGTAATATATTACTTTATAAGAAGGCAATATGTAATATGTAACAGATTACTTTTTGGAGCCAGTAATCAGTAATATTATTAACAGACCTGGAGATTGGATGTCCCTGGACTCAGGAAGTTTCCTATGGGAGAGGTGAGACAGCAAGCAGTGCAAGAGCGGAAGAGAATTGATAGCAGTGCACTACCGGGCAAGCTTTCAGATTGGTCTTCTTCCAAGGTTGCTGTGGCTGCTTACTGGATATGAGGTTTCCCTGTCAACTGTAGACAGACTGGAAGTGTTGATTAGTTCACACATTAGAAAATGGCTGAGAGTTCCACGATGCCTTAGCAGGGTAGCACTCTACAGTACAGGGAAACTGCAGCTGCCAGTCTCATCAAGAAATCAAGTGCTCTAAGGTTCGGCTAGAAATGACACTAATTGAATCGAGTGATGAGTGTATAAGGGAGATAGCACCTGTAGTGATATCTGGTAGAAAGCTGGCAGCAAAGGACGTGGTGGAAGATGCAAAGGCTACCCTTCATATCAGTGATATTATGGGGCAAGTACAACAGGGAAGAGGAGGCCTTGGTCTCAGTTCAGCTCCCTCGAGCTGGGCACAAAGCAGCTTCTGCTGAATGGAGAAAGTTGGTAGTCTAGAGGCTGCTAGAAATTGGAGAATGCAGGCAGTTGTTTATTTTCCCATGCAAGATTGCTACAACTACCCTTCGACTTGACATTATCTTAGCACACCTTGTTCACCTGGTGGAGCAAACAGTGCCATGGGAACAAGGCATACGAGAGGACTGCTGAATTGGGCAGCAGTGTGGAGTAGTGGTTAGGGCTCTGGACTCTTGACCGGAGGGTCGTGGGTTCAATCCCAGGTGGGGACACTGCTGCTGTACCCTTGAGCAAGGTACTTTACCTAGATTGCTCCAGTAAAAACCCAACTGTATAAATGGGTAATTGTATGTATCACAATAATGTGATATCTTGTAACAATTGTAAGTCGTCCTGGATAAGGGCGTCTGCTAAGAAATAAATAATAAGAATTAGCCGCTGAGGTGGAACAGCGGCAGTGTAGAGTCCGGGTTTATCCAGTAGAGGTGGGTTGTTGGAAATTCATTGCACACTCCATGACCCAGCTTCTCAGAGATCTTGGATTCAGTGGATTTAATGTGGCATATAGCGAAGGCTCTATCCGAGGAGGCAGAGAGAAGTAGCAACTTGCTCTGGTTGAAGAGAAAAGAGGCCGATTGGAGACCTCAAAAGAGAGGCAATGGAGGACATTAACATCAGTGAAAAGGTAACATCAGTGCTAAGGTAAGTAAACTGGGCTGGGCTGGGTTAGGTGGGGGATAGAGGGCAGTGGTGCTGGGATGCTAGCATCACTGATGAGCCTTCCCGAGGTGTTGTGGACTAGTTGACGGAACACAGGAGATGTGAGGTGCCCACCTGATGATCCCTGCAAAGTGCCCCACCCAGCCCATTCGAGACGATTGCCATGCTGAGGCACTAGGGAGGCCGCAAATAGCCTGATCTCTGGTGACAGCATTACACTTCAGCCATCAACACCGGGCCAATAGGAAATCCACATTACCTGGCGGAGGAAAAGCACTAAAGGCTCATATATTACAGCAATGCTACTTCTTGGCTGGTCACCACCGCTACTATCTAATTTTAGTCCAATATTAGCATGAAGTAAATAACAGCTACTCTCATGTATTAAAATTCAAATTACCATTACCTGGCTGAGTTGTTGCATTCATGGTCATGTACTTTTTATCTTGCAAATTGCCAATGCATTCTTATCACAATAAGGCAAATTGGTTTTGCTCTGCACTTGACATTAGGGGTGTTCAGCTACTCAGGTAAAAAAAAAAAAAAACCCGTCTATACTACAGTGCTTTCAGACACCCTCTTGAGCTACATTAATCATGAGTAACATCCACTGACTCCCTTATTTGTATGTTAATAAAGAAACTATCTGAATTACTAAAAGAGGTATGCTACGTTGAGTTGTGATCCTTGAATATTAAAGGTCAGTTTATAAGAATATAGATTCATTTTGAAGACTAATAGTACCATTACTCTATCACATATCTTTCAACTCATTGCATGTTGTTGAATTCAAATGGAAGAAACATAGTGCTGATTCGCCCTTTAAGTTCGATGACACTATATTTCTGTGCTCTACTTTTTAAAATGTTTAGCCCTCTGTGGTATGGTGTATGTTTAAACATACACATTACAAACTATTGTTTTGAAAGGCTTAAATAGTAAGTAAGATACAACAGGACAATGTATCATGGAGTTTCCATGCAAGTTTTTTTTTTAACTACAGACATTTACACGAGAAAAATGTCTCGTGTAAAATGCTTTTTTTGGGTTTTCGTTCGCTCAGTTTATTTTACTCGAGTAAACCGGGCTTTTCACCCAACGTCATGCAAATTAATGTGAAAGGTAGGGTTTGATATGTAAATTTGCTATGCGTAAAGTACTCATGCTGTTTTTGAAGACTACTAGTGACATTTTGTGAAAATGTGCTTTCCATGCGCAGATAACTGATATACCATGGCTGAAAACTGGCAGAGATGTTTTATATATATATATATATATATATACAAGTACTGTGCAAAAGTTTTAGGCAGGTGTGAAAAAATGCTGTAAAGTAAGAATGCTTTCAAAAATAGACATGTTAATAGATTATATTTATCAATTAACTAAATGCAAAGTGAGTGAACAGAAGAAAAATCTAAATCAAATCCATATTTGGTGTGACCACCCTTTGCCTTCAAAACAGCATCAATTCTTCTAGGTACACTTGCACAAAGTCAGGGATTTTGTAGGCATATAGTCAGGTGTATGATTAAACAATTATACCAAACAGGTGCTAATGATCATCAATTCAATATGTAGGTTGAAACACAATCATTAACTGAAACAGAAACAGCTGTGTAGGAGGAATAAAACTGGGTGAGGAACAGCCAAACTCAGCTAACAAGGTGAGGTTGCTGAAGACAGTTTACTGTCAAAAGTCATACACTATGGCAAGACTGAGCACAGCAACAAGACAAAAGGTAGTTATACTGCATCAGCAAGGTCTCTCCCAGGCAGAAATTTCAAGGCAGACAGGGTTTCCAGGTGTGCTGTCCAAGCTCTTTGAAGAAGCACAAAGAAACGGGCAACGTTGAGGACCGTGAGACGCAGTGGTTGGCCAAGGAAACTTACTGCAGCAGATGAAAGACACATCATGCTTACTTCCCTTCGCAATCGGAAGATGTCCAGCAGTGCCATCAGCAGAAAACAGTGGGACCCTGGTACACCCATCTACTGTCCGGAGAAGTCTGGTCAGAAGTGGCCTTCATGGAAGACTTGCGGCCAAAAGCCATACCTCCGGCGTGGAAACAAGGCCAAGCGACTCAACTATGCACGAAAACACAGGAACTGGGGTGCAGAAAAATGGCAGCAGGTGCTCTGGACTGATGAGTCAAAATTTGAAATATTTGGCTGTAGCAGAAGGCAGTTTGTTCGCCGAAGGGCTGGAGAGCGGTACACGAATGAGTGTCTGCAGGCAACAGTGAAGCATGGTGGAGGTTCCTTGCAAGTTTGGGGCTGCATTTCTGCAAATGGAGTTGGGGATTTGGTCAGAATTAATGGTCTCCTCAATGCTGAGAAGTACAGGCAGATACTTATCCATCATGCAATACCATCAGGGAGGCATCTGATTGGCCCCAAATTTATTCTGCAGCATGACAACGACCCCAAACATACAGCGAAAGTCATTAAGAACTATCTTCAGCGTAAAGAAGAACAAGGAGTCCTGGAAGTGATGGTATGGCCCCCACAGAGCCCTGATCTCAACATCATCGAGTCTGTCTGGGATTACATGGAGAGAAGCAACTGAGGCTGCCTAAATCCACAGAAGAACTGTGGTTAGTTCTCCAAGATGTTTGGGCCAACCTACCTGCCGAGTTCCTTCAAAAACTGTGTTCAAGTGTACCTAGAAGAATTGATGCTGTTTTGAAGGCAAAGGGTGGTCACACCAAATATTGCACAGTACTATATATATATATATATCATATATATATAATATATATATATATATCATATATATCAGGAGGCTGTGTGGTCCAGTGGTTAAAGAACAGGGCTTGTAACCAGGAGGTCCCCGGTTCAATTCCCACCTCAGTCACTGACTCATTGTGTAACCCTGAGCAAGTCATTTAACCTCCTTTTGCTCTGTCTTTCGGGTGAGACATAATTGTAAGTGACTCTGCAGCTGATGCATAGTTCACACACCCTAGTCTCTGTAAGTCACCTTGGATAAAGGCATCTGCTAAATAAAATATATATATATATATATATATTGTTTTTTTAGGCTTCTGATTCTGTTCTTTCTGCCTGTCACATGGTAACTGGACCACTACTTACATTTTTCCCAGTGTTCTCTAAACTTGTATAATTGGCTCCTATTGACCTTTTAGACAGCTTTTAGGTACAATACAATAAACTGCTCATTTTAAATATTGGTAAGTTGCCTATACATTCACTTTTCATGTCTTAAACCATAATTTTGAAATTGTGAGGTTACGAGGGCACTGGTTTTAATAACCAGCTTCCCTCCCCATTATGCTCAGTCTGTAATGTTTTACAATACTTGGTATACCATAATATATTTTCTAGTGAATAGCAAACAGGAAATTGTCACTGGGTGTCAGGGCTGGTGAATATGACAGACAAGGAAACACTTTGAAGACTAATCGTTGTAGTGTCCCCCGATGGCACTTTGAAAGAGGCAATGGAGAAGTGCGGTTACCACAGAATTTCAATACAACAGCAATTTAAAATGACAAGACAGATATAATGGTAAATTACTGTATCAGGACTAATGTGCAGTATTTGTTTCAAATCTATTCATTTGCCAGTGATAGTGATACTGTGGCCTGCTAATGACTCTGTACTGGTCTAAACATCTTATTTGTATAATTGAATCTATAGAGCACTCAACTATGGAATCCCTTCCTCTGTAGACAAGGTTAAAGCCCTTCATAGATCTTTTAATCTGAAATATTCTTTTATATCTGAGATGTAGAGGTCAGAGTAAAAAAACAGAATCATTAATGGCGTTTCCAGTGGATGTCTTCGAAGAAAACAGAGTTGCAAGTATATCATGACATTTATATATGGACCAATAATACCCCCACCTCCCTTCCGTCAAGCAGATTGAAAATGAATGCTGTTTGTAGGGACTTAAGAATACAAAAAGAGTTTGACCATTTGGGAATTGTTACCAGAAAGGTTCAGCTGCTGCTCATTTTTCCCCCCTTTTTTTGGCATTGCCGAATGACGGGGGATTTCCTAAGGGAATTCTGTTGGAAATGTCAGACACAAAGTACCTGAGAGAGAGAGAGAGAGAGAGAGAGAGAGAGAGAGAGAGAGAGAGAGAGAGAGAGAGAGAGAGAGAGAGAGAGAATACTACACTGTGAACCAGCATGAAAAATGGATTAGGAGCAACCTGTTTCCCCCTGTTTTTCTAATGTTTCTGCTATCCCTGTGTTTATCATTAAAATTAACCTTATAGATGTTAAGGCTGGGTGCTGGGCACAAACCAGCAACCCGTGCAGTTCACAACATTATTGATGTGATGTTGAAAATAGGGCGCTATTTGTTTTTTAATATTTGATTACAACAATCAATATCAGAAAAGGAAGCCAACATTCAAACATGGGTTATTAATTTTCCATATTTTTGTAAATACAACCAGTCTTAGGAATTTATGGAAACAGAATAGGATAGTTTTATCTCTGGAGCCTGGAGCTCATCGTACCAGGCAAGGTATGGTGGATTATAGTCCTGAGGTGTTTGAAATGGTTTGATATTTGGAAATATTACAAAAAAGAATAGGTTGTCCAGCACAACAACGCAGAGAATCGAATTGTTTCTTTATGATTTATAATTCTCGTTATTGTTGTTTAAATCATTAATAGAACTCACCGTGGCATATATAGGGCAGCAGTGTGGAGTAGTGGTTAGGGCGCTGGACTCTTGACCTGAGGGTTGTGGGTTCAATCCCAGGTGGGGGACACTGCTGCTGTACCCTTGAGCAAGGTACTTTACCTAGATTGCTCCAGTAAAAACCCAACTGTATAAATGGGTAATTGTATGTAAAATAATGTGTAAAAAAATAAATAATGTAATTGTATGTAAAAATAATGTGATATTTTGTAACAATTGTAAGTCGCCCTGGATAAGGGTGTCTGCTAAGAAATTAATAATAATATAGATATAAAATATAGAAATACACACTCCAGATACTTGCATTCACGTAGAATGTTTTAAACAATTCAATCCAAATCTTACATTCCTGGTTATCAATAGATGTGGCCTCTGACCAGGCTGGGTGATGAAACCTTGCATCCACTCCCACCTACTCCTTGCCCTAATACAGATGTAAGTGCAGTTTTTAAGCCCCAAGAATCTATAAAAAACACAAAATATTAAATAATTTTATTGAAGATGTGCAGATGTGCGGATACTCATATTTTCTGAGTGATTACCTTTAGAAGTATTTGTCGGCAGTGAGTGTTTTAAAAGCCCTGGAAACTCACTTTCATCTCATTTTTCTTGACATTTTCACTACTGTACTGCCATACCAAGGCTGTAAACTGATAATGAAAATATGCTGCAAAACTAACAAATGCAACTGGTTTGTCATGTAACTCAAGCTACTGCTGTGGAAACTGGAAATGTATTTTTTTTTGCCAAGTTTCGTCAGAGATGACACCTTGCCCAGGACTACAATCCCACAATTCACTGCAGAGATCATGCATTTCTAAGGAAACCAAAGAAAGCGAAAAAAAGGATTTCATATCAAAAGGATAAAAGAAAGGTATGACACATAATTTAGGTTTTTACACTACCCTTTCCTTGAGGACACTATCAAGCAGGCTTCTAAACACACCGGCAGCCCTGAACAGACTGGCTGCTTCCTTTAAATATCCTGCACCTGTGCTCCTGGCTCTAATTTACAATGATAGCCAGGTGCAGGGGAAAATTACTAATAAAACTAAAGAAAGTGAAAAAAAGGATTTCATATCAAAAGGATAAAAGAAAGGTACGACACATAATTTGATCACGACAATATTAAATAACTGTCAGATTTTATGGATTGATTCTCAATAAAGTGAACTGAGGGACTGCGTTGTTTTGTGTGGAGTAATTAAC
Source organism: Acipenser oxyrinchus oxyrinchus (assembly GCA_030684275.1). Lineage (NCBI taxonomy): Eukaryota > Metazoa > Chordata > Actinopteri > Acipenseriformes > Acipenseridae > Acipenser > Acipenser oxyrinchus. The sequence goes on along the minus strand of CM060247.1, from coordinate 79,845,903 downwards.
ATATTTTATTCCATTTAATTAACACCGAACAACTTCCAAATTCTTAAAGGTAATTCATTACACACAAAATATGAGTTTCGGCATGTCCCTAATCTTTATAGGTTTTCATTTTCACTCCATTGTTTTTGTTTTAAACCGGTATTATTGATCCTACTGATCTCAAGAATTATTAAAGGTTAAACCTCACTTCCATCAGTTTGGTGTCAAAATCCCAGTACGAAGTAGCCCAGTCACATTTTATTACAAAACATTGTTACATTTTTTTTTTAATGCTCAGTAGTCCAGAAGCCTTAAAATGAAACAGCCTTCAAAAACGGTTTCTTCTGGAATTTTTCTGATGCATAAAATTGAAAAACCCTACTTACGTGTCTTTTTGGCCCAAAAATAGATCAATGCAACATTTTAAGTGGCTGGAACATGTTTTTCCTACCAAGTACAGCCTCCTGCTGGCTCTAACACAAGCTGTGTTATGATAACCTAACACACCTGGTGGGAAGGCTTCTATTGTAATGCAACATCAAAGCCCTGAAAAAAGTAGAAATATGAAATTATAAAATATGATCATTTAAAAAGTACCAGTGCATTATTAAAAAGTGTAAGTTATGTATATTAGGTTATTTGTTAAAAAATGTTGAGAGGTTTTTATGTTCTAACAAAGCCTTTCAGCTTCCTTCTCATCCTGTAGTAGCTATCTTCGGGAATGGTGAAATTAAATGAATGCCTTTAAGAAGTGCAGTTTTTGATTTATCAATTGAATAGGAAACAATGGTGGACAATCCAGACTGATTTACATTGTTTTATAGATTGCTCCTCCTTCTTCACCACCCTGAACTAGGTGATAAATGAACTCTTCTGCTCCTCTTTTCAGATTGAAATCTAGACCTCAGCAGCAGGTTCACTTAGATAATGAGATTCACAGCAGCGGTCAGTGGAACAAACTGTGAGATCTGATGCATACATTATTTATTTAAAATTGTACAGCTTCCTCACTCGTCTATATGCATCAGCTCTATGGCTTTAGGTCATAGACTAGTTTTTAGGCTGGGACTACAATATTTCTAGTGAATGATTAAGTCTGTACTTTTGGCCTTTGTGCCTTTGATTTGATTTAAGTAGTCCTCTGAATCCGTCTTCCTCTAAATAAATCTTATTTATTGGTTCAATTTTTGTTTTACTATCAAAACTCTGTTATGGACTACTATATAGCTGGGGTTCAAATAAAAATAATTGGGCAGTTCTCATATGCAGACAGTCAAAATTGATTTGGTTTGCATTGAGATTAATATAACAATAGAATATCCACATCAAACAATAAATACAGACCTGCAGGAGCAATAGGGATCGGGAAGCAGTATTTGTTTCTGAAAAAATAAAGAAATTATCGTTTTGCAGTATTGTACATCCTAACAGTGTGCTGACAAAAGATAGAACCAGTAACACAAAGTTAACACTAACAGTACTTGAATAATGTATGTATTTATTTGCACTGGTGTTGGATCATTTCACAAAGAATATTATAAGAATGAGCATATGATTGAAAATGACAATTAACAAGGTTAACTCTTTCCTGATGGTGATTTTCTTTCAAATAGTATTTATTTTGCGCATCTCTGAACTCCTTGTGCAGGTGGCCATTCACTGAGCTGTGGTTGCCAGGTGATCATGGAATGCACTGAATACCGGTAGTGTCAGCTTATCATGGGATGCTTGTAGCATGAGTATTGTTATTTTTTTTTTTCAATAAATCGTGTGTCAATATTTGCACGATCTATGTTATGCAGTGAGCATTTTTTAATTCTGGGCTACATGCAGACACGGCCCACCTACTGTATTTGAATCCCTGTGTTTAGAACTAATAATTAAATTGTATTTCATAATATCACATTTATTTATGTTATTTCATTTCAATGTACATGTAGTCTATAAGGTTAGCAACTACTTGCATTACTTGCATTAAGAATGGCACCAGTTAATTATTCTTCGCACAACTTACAGCACACAATTTCCAGAAAAGTTTGTCTTAGCCAGGGAATACTTTACTTTCTCAGTGTTTTCTTTTTCTTTTTTTTAAGGCAGAATAAGTTGCTGACACTAGTGAGATCAGCAGTGTGAAGTATTGCAGCCCAGTCTACAGGCAAAGACTGAGCGAATGTGGTACCTCAGGTTTACTCATCAAAACACAGAGTGCAAATCAGAAACACACTCTCTGGGCTACACAGACATAAACTGTCGCTCATTTAAAGCAAGACTCCCATTCATTGTATCTTCTTTCTCCAATCTATTCAAATTCTACAGCTCTGTAAATACCCTTTTGCTTCTCCACTTTGCTCCCTAAAAGGCAGCAGGCCATTTTTCTGATGGCGACAGTTTTGCTTTTACACACTGCAACTGTACATTCTACATTCACTGACTGAACCCTCTGACCAAGCCAACTCTGAACTACTGTATTGTACATTGAGGATAAAATAGTAACTTTTGAAATGTTACCGGAATGATAAATAAATGGTATACCAAAACTCAAAATACATTCCAAAAAATGTACTCAAAATGTACTATATACAGTAAGTAAAAACAATTTCTGCATATTGTATTGTACACCAACTTTAAATGATGTACATTATAAATAGGCTCTGTTTGATGTGATGATATTGTATTATATGTGGTTTTCAGACATGCTTTCTGAGCCACTTGAATTTGCCTCAGGAACTCAAAGGTTTTCATGTTGTCTTTGTATTCTTTTCAATAGAATCCTATTTCTACAACATATGAGGCACTTGACCTGATCTCCTGAACTCAACTGTTGGCAGACTGCCTAAAAGGGTAGATTAGTAGTTAGCTTTGATGGTTGAGGGTTTTGATGGAACCTATGCCTCTACTCATGTTGCTGGAATGGAGCTACTGCACCTGTCTGTCAGATTTTTTTTTTTTTTCATGCAGATTTAGATGGTTATCTGTCTGGTCCATCAATTTGCCTACCAATTTAGTCAGTTCTTTACTTATTGTAATACTTGATATGACTGTCAAAAATCACTCTTTATACGGTGCTTCAACAGGTGAAATTTAGAATGGAACACATTTCTAACTATTATTATTATTTATTTCTTAGCAGACACCCTTATCCAGGGCAATTTACAATTGTTACAAGATATCACATTATTTTTACATACAATTACATTATTTTTTACACATTATTTTTGCATACAATTACCCATTTATACAGTTGGGTTTTTACTGGAGCAATCTAGGTAAAGTACCTTGCTCAAGGGTACAGCAGCAGTGTTCCCAACCTGGGATTGAACCCACGATCCTCCGGTCAAGAGTCCAGAGCCCAGAGCCCTAACCACTACTCCACACTGTTGCCCCACTATGTGGGTTGACTCAGTCCCTAAGTCCAATCTCTTTCAATGCAGTCGTAAAAGAAATTTTAAAAAAAAAGTGGAATCCAGCTAGGAACATTTTAACTGCACACTAATCATAAGTGTACGTATGCAGGTAATCCAGACATCATCTGTGCCATTGTCTTTCTTAAACAACAATGTAAAAAGTTACATTGCTGCCAAATGTTTTTTTTTAATGCATTATTAAAAATAATAAGAGGATAGAAAACAGGTCCTTTTCCAGATGTGAAGCAAACAATCTTCAAGCTCTAAATGCAGCCTTTCAGTTAAGCGTAGTATGGGCAGCAGTGTGGAGTAGTGGTTAGGGCTCTGGACTTTTGACTAGAGGGTCGTGGGTTCAATCCCAGGTGGGGGACACTGCTGCTATACACTTGAGCAAGGTACTTTACCTAGATTGCTCCAGTAAAAACCCAACTGTATAAATGGGTAATTGTATGTAAAAATAATGTGATATTCTGTAACAATTATAAGGGTGTCTGCTAAGAAATAAATAGTAATAATAAAGAGCATGGGCAGCCTTTGTGGTTCTACTGCAAGTGCAGCTATATGTAGCCATATTTTATTTACAAAAAATACAAAGTCTAAGACTTCCACTTTTCTTTTGCATTAGTAAACCCTCTAGTGAATGGGCAAGTACAGGCAGGAGCCTTCTGTGTCACTAGACTACATGTTGGTCTAAAACTTTGGGCTCATCCAAGAAGCAATCAGTTTATGTCCTGGGGCATGAGTGTTCTTTCAAAAGGGACATGGTTCAAGAGACATCTCCGATCACAGAATTCCTTAGGACTGATGACTTCATGTTGACCCAGTAGAAAACTCATCACAGACTCATCACTCATTATATCTGCACAGTCCTACATTTCAATGCTAAAAAATGTTCACAAAAAACAAAATACGTGCAGGAATTCTTTTCAGTATGCATTAGATGTAGGGATGTGTGACATATCGATGCACGTGTTTGTCATGAGTAATTACTGTAGTGTCAGCAAGTGGGAGACAATTGAGGTCTGCAGCTCCTATTCATTGGTGTTTGAGTTGTTTGAGCTGTGACTCATATACCTGGCCTGTAAACCCTTCTCTTAGACATACAGTGATTAATATTGTGTGACATATTGTTTTTTTTATCTTAACAAGTGTAGAGTATATAGGTAATGCATTGGAGCCAGGTCTGGAACCAACTCCCCAGTAATGTTGTTGAAGCTGACACCCTGGGATCCTTCAAGAAGCTGCTTGATGAGATTCTGGGATCAATAAGCTATTAACAACAAAACGAGCAAGATGGGCTGAATGGCCTCCTCTCGTTTGTAAACTTTCTTATGTTCTTTCTTATGTTCAATGGTCCACTACTCATTGACATTATACTGTAGGATGATCATGAAAAAGCATAATCAACCCACTCACCCCCTTTGGGAGCTTGCTGGTTATTTGGCCATCCTCACTTGTGGAATAAACAGTTTTACTGTAAAAAGAGATGCTTACCAGTTGACATTGTGGAAATTAGGTAAAAAGGAATAACGTTACTACAATTATGTTGTGCTTTGTAACAGTACAGTTATAAAAAAAACAAAAAAACAGTCCATTCTGGATGAACTTGTATCCAATGTATTCATATGAATGACTGACACTACCATGGCCCAGACAGCATATTGTGGCCCAATGTTGGTTTAGGTTTGGTATGGTTGGCTAACCGTCATGTTTGGGCATGTTTTTTTTTTTATAGAGCCGTATTTAATGCAAACTTTGCACTAAAGCAAAAGCATACCATGCGTCTGGCCATTTTAACAAAGGCCAGACAGGCACTGAGAACATGATAAAACATTAAATTTGACTACATAGTTTATATATAACAAAGTGTCTATATGTTCATCATTTGTCCAGCAGTCTTTGATGCATGTTTGTGTGTGTGATCTCAGTGTAAAGTGAACAATCAATATATTTCTATTGTTCAATTTCAAAATACAAGGATAAGGGTTTAATTAAAAAAAATAATAATAATAATACTAATAATCTTGTTTAAAACATTTTGATTACAGTGATTACTTCTATGCAGAGCACCACAGGACACCATTATCATTAGCTTTCTAATATTAGGTATATCTATTGTGTTGAGTATGCTTTATCCTAGCAACATGGATTTACTCGTTTCATGAAATATATGACTATATTTATATTAAAATGCATCTTTGCTGGAACACTGCTCCAAATACATTTTTATTTTAAGGACAAGACTTATTTTCTGTTGATCAAAAATCTGTTCCTTTATGGGACTATGTTAGATGAAACTCTTGTTATGACAGAAGAGGGAGGAAAGTAGATGTTTGCCCAAACTTGATTACAGCTCTTGAATAGGGTTCAAAGGCTGGACCCCCAGGGAAACGTTACATTAGCAATTCTATCACACTGTGGGTATCTATCCCGCAGGGCTCTGCCGCTGCCACAACTGCAAACAACTCAGTGAGAAGAACTGCATGGATTGTTTAGCACTGCTGTGCATTAATGAGATCCTGCAAAAAATCTTTATTGGAGGGAGAGTGACGGATACAATCGGGGATATAACAAATAGGTTTGAATCAAGTCAGAAAATATCCTGTAAGTGGCCATTTTGCAGACATAGTATTTTTTTTTCTACTAATGTAGTGCCTTTATTAAATACATTTGATAGAGTTTCCAGTTTGAACAATTTTAACAGTGTTATTGAAAAAAGGGTGAGTGGTAAAAACATGTCAGAGTGCAGCATCTATGAATGCCATGTTGTAATGTAAAAATATGTTTAAAAACAAAACTGGTATTGATTTGCTGTTTCACTTCAATTTCATCATGGTTGTTTAGAAATTAAACGCAGGAAAAGGCCAAGTAAATGTATTTAAACAAATGTTATACATTTTTAATGAGGTGCAATCAATTTTCATTCAAGTTGTCATATTTTATTGATTTTCTTCAAAAAATAAAAGTTATTGTGAACTGTACAGCTCCACACAGCCATCTACAAGTTACTGCATTCACCCTGGTGTCTTTGTTAATATAAGGCTCACCAAATTCTAACGCTCAAAATAATCAATTGTCTGAAATAGCATTTTCTCACACATAACACATTATAGTATCACTTACATTTTAAATTGTTATGAGTTTACAGATAATTTTTATATTTTACCAGGAATGTACTGTACTCATATTCTAATTATACAACAGTTTAATTAACCCTTCCCCAAGTAATTTATGTTAACTAATAATTTACTTACGATTCACACTAATATCACTAGCGATACTCTTTGTTTTCTTAAGGATAACTGATTTAATTAACCAGAAAATAAATTATTCTGAACCTTAATACTTATTCTCATGTACTTTGTCTTAATACCCTTTACAAAAAAGTCCTACAGAAATCCTGTAGAGCATGTATGCATTCTGTAGGTTTCTTGTAGGTCTATTAATAGTCCTGCAGGATAGAAAAGAAAATCCTGCAGGATTCCTACATGAATCATTATAGTCTTTCTGGCCTTTTTTTTTTTTTTACAGAAACGTAGGTCCTGCAGGAGTTTTGCCAGAATTAGTATTGCCCTAAAGTACTCCTGCAGGACTGGTTAACAGAAAATTCACTGGACATGCTCGAGGGCTGCGAAGAGGAAAAGACGTATGGAATTGATAATAGGAGAGATGTGCTTTTTGACTTAGAGATGAGTCTCCCTTGGCATGTGGAGAGCTGCTCTCACTGAGAAGCAACCAATACTTTAGTATTATTATTATTATTTATTTCTTAGCAGACGCCCTTATCCAGGGCCTTACATTCGTTAACAATTACATTTCAAGAATCACAGTGCAAGTAATAATACAATTAAGAGCAAGATAAATACAATGATGAATACAATGACTTTGGTTCAAGCAAGTACAAGTGTGACAAAATACAATTCAATAATACATCAAATAACAGTGTCAGTGATAGTTACATCAGGATATAATTAAATACAACATACTACAGATTAAACACTTAGCAGATTACAGTACTCTGAAGTACAGGATTAGATGCAGTAAAATAGGGGGCAGATAAGAGCAAGTAATGCGCATTTAAGGAAGGATGATATGTGTCCCAGGGGAAAAACAGAGGAGTTCTACAGATACTTCCAAGAGGGAACTAGAGGTGAGAAAATGGGAAGGCGACAGTGTAAGATAGATTTGGCCAGGGGTGCCCCTTCTGGCCGAGAACCTTCCCCTGCGGAGGACGAAGTCAGCGGTGGCTGGGCTTCAAAGGTTGGGAAGTGAGATTCACTTTACCCTCAAAAGAGGAATCCTGGGACCCTGCAACTGTGCCACCAATGCAAAACAATGAAAACTGAAAATAAAGTAAATACATTGTTTGTTTGTTTTTTTGATAGGGCAATTAAAAGACTAATCTCACTGTTCAGTGGAGAGGAAAAATCCCTTTATTTTGTGAGGAAGCCTCTGGTGGTCCCATCAGAGAGATGGCCCCTACAGGCATACTAACAAACTAAGTTGGGCATAAGATACATCTTGAGCAAAGATATATCAGGGAGGAGAACAAACACAGATTCCACTGCAGTGGAAGACCTGTTGACCTTGACTGCTGCATCTGTATGGAAGGAATACATATTATGTTTAAATCGAGAAATCTTCAAAATAAATATTTAAGACCGTGAAATGCTGTGAATGAGCTGACTGGAGAACTGAAGAGTTGATTGCCTCCAGAAAAAGCATCCAGTCACAAAAATCCCAAATATGTACCACTCAAAACCTGGACTGGCAAGCCTGCTGACCAACCTCCCATTCTCTTCATTAAAGACCAGGCTAGCGAAGCTAGGCTCCAGCAATCCAAAGAATCATACCTGCAACCTTTTGGTTTATTGTTCACTCACACCATGCTTTTACTGAGTAAACCAGTTTGTTGAGACTTGACACAAACAAAAATAGAATTTAATAATTTCTGTTAATACACTTTATATATCCCCTGGTACCCATGTTATTGTTAGTTTACAGTAGATATACAATTCACATAACGTGATCAGAACAGTTTATTAGTAATCTTTATTGCATGTGGGGAACACACATATCAATTGTTTAATTTTTTTTTACAAACATGGTATAATAATAATAATAATAATAATAATAATAATAATAATAATAATAATAATAATAATCTTACATTTCTAAAGCACCTTCAATGCCAAAAGGCATCACAAGACTTTTTACAAAAAACAAAAATAAAAACAATTAAAATACTAAATACTAAAAAAAACAAAAAAAAAACAGAGTGTACAAAATATAACTGTCTAGTTGTGCACGCTTGATGTGGTCTCTGTTACATAAGGGGTAAGCAACTGGGCAAAGTAGGCAGGACTAAGAAAATGAAGAGAGCAGTAAATTAGCAAAAGACTCTTGTAATTTATACGGTACTTAAGGAACATGTTTGTTAGATCAAAATCCAGGGTTGAGATGGAAGATTAACAAAATAATAGTTCATTTTACCAGAAGTAACAGATGACAAAAGATATGCAGTGGAGAATGCCTTTTAAGCATGGTAAAGAGCAGAACAATAAAAACATCCCTGTATTCTGAAGCTTTCCAATATCTTCTCTCACTGACTGAAAGAGGGACACACGTAAAATCTGGTGGTGGCTTTATGGACAATAACTGTTTACCTAACGGACTGGCAGGGTACCATGGAAACTGATGACAGTATCAAACCAAAGCCCAAGCAGTTGCCTAGGTACCCATAATAAAACACAGTGTATATAAAATACACTGCAAAACCATTTACCAAATTGGAATACATTAACATGGTCAGTAAAGATGGACCTTTTACCCCATTAGTATGTGTACCACATTGTGGCTGAGAAGGCTCTATACAGTTAGTCATGTGTACAGTTAGGTGGAACAATTTTACTGTATGGATATACCCTGGAAAATATCCCTTTGGCAATGACCTCCCCTTGATGGTAGCACCAGCTACACCCATATTCTCCATTTAATTGTTTGATGTTTTGTACAAGGCATCTTGCCACTGTATCACAAACACACATAATGCTAAAGACATGACATACATGTGTTTCATCATTCAAGAAATACTGAACACCAACAGTTTCATTGTCTTACGTTCATTCACAAAGGGCTCAGAAAAGTTATCATATTTGGTTTGCTGGGCCCAAACCACAAACCAGCTAAAAGCACATGATGCTTTCTTTCCTTTGGTGGTAACTCATTAATTATAGCCTGAACAGGACAGATGCTGAACTTGGATGATTTAACAATTGGTACACCATCAGTGTTGAATGTCAATGATATATATGACTCTGGGTCATTTTATTCAGCAATTGATTTATAATATTCTCCATCAATCTTCAATATTTTCTTTCTCCCTCCTCCATTTATAGTACAACATTTCAACAAAATCAATATCTTTAAAATTTATTTTCAGTTGGTTTTCAATTGACAGATGAAAAAATGCCCATTCTTAATAAGTGAATCTTTGTCTTCATTTACAGTATTGATAGACTCACAAGAAGGAGGTAAATCTTTTTTTTTCCCCCAAAATATAATTTACAGTGTGAACAATATATAATGAAATTCACTGTTTTGATCTGCAGAGTTGCATGCCTTTTCAAATAAGTATTTACAGCACGGTACTCTGTTGTAACTTAAGGGACTATGAAGATTAATTAATATTAACAAATCATCCAGTGCTGTATCAGTTATTTTATGTCTAGTTAAATAAGCCAGAACAGAAAAAATACTTTGAGTCTTGGTTATCCTACTTCCTGGATATATTGGTTCATCCCCTTATTCCTTATTCAAAGTCATTATTTTCTGCCTATAATGAAAGCAAAAAATATTTTGATACATATGTAGCAGGGTGGTAGGAAAGCCCTGCACTTAAAAGGGCAGGACAAAGCCCTGCTGTTTAAATATATTTGTTTATTTATTTTAGAATGGGGTACCCCTCCACCCCTGTGCAGTTTATTTTGTGTTTGTATTATGAGTTATTGTATTGGATTATAGTTTGTGTATTTATTGTATATATAGCACTGTGTGTTTTGTTTAGGTTTATTTAAATGAGTTTTGGCAGAGGCGAGGTTGGCAGCTCGTCCTCTGGCAGTAATTAAAAACCTTGTGCAGAAGGTGACCATCTCCCGAGTTTAATTAGTTGTGTAATTGTTGCTAATTGGGAGATGGTCACATGTATAAAAACCCTGCAGTTTTCCCTGCTCGAGGTGGGTGTATAGAGGAGGAGTACGGGAGAGCGAGAGAAGAAGTAAAAACGAAACTAAACAAAAGGATAGGGTCAGTAAAGGCGATTGCCCAGTCTGACCGGTTGTAGTGTTTGTGATTTATTTTGTTTAATTATTTATTTTGCTCTGTGAGCAGTGTTTTCTGTTTAAACCATTTATTGTATTTTTTGTTTAAATAAACGGCACGCGCTGCTCCTGTTGCCCTGCAGTACTTGCCTGCTTGTTATTCTATCTGCTTCTGGCCTGACGTCACCACAACGCCATTCCTGTCACAACATAATATATCAATATTCATACACAAACCATTTTACATTCCTTAGGATACTATTGCACTTGTGCTATAGTATATTGTTCATACAATAAACTTTAGCAAATTATATGAGAAGATTAAAGTGAGAAACACGTCTCTTACAATCAATCATTCAAGGCTTGTGAATCTATGTTTTTAACCACCCATATATACTTGTATAACAGGTAAAAATGCTAGCTGAAGCTTAGACAAACATTACAATTATACCATATTTACTTGATCATTCTAGTCCATCTCAGTATTGTCTATAGATTCATCTAAAGTAAAATTGCTGGCAGTTTCATCCATGTCAGCGTCTTCAGTGGAATTGATTGGGCCATCAAATGTCTGTTATTAAAAATGATTTAAAACTTATTGAACACCAGCATTGTGAGTTGCTTTTCTATGAGTAACTTTCATATGAACAGTTTCATAAAGCAGATTGACTTTACAACTAAAATACTATTATGCTGATAATGACATTGTTTATCAAATTCTTAATTGCAATTTCATTAAAGAATTCAAAGTTTGTAACACTACAGGGTTGGGGTTCTTCCGATATGAAAACACAGATAAGAGCATTTTCATTTTACAAACCATACATTTCAAAAACATACAGCTAACTTACTGATTTGTTGTTTATAAGCACACTATTCAAGATAAAGGAACAGGAGGAAGTCAGTCTAAGTATGTAATTTCAGGAATAAATCACCTACTGTACTGTGACAAGTTGGCGTGTGTGACGTCAGACCAGAGCCAGGAAATAAACGACAGAGAGGTGGAGTTTGGTGGAGCTGAGCGCGTGATCGCGCTCAGCATTTAATAATTAACCAGAACAGCAAAATAAAGAGGTTGTAACACAAAACACAGGACACGGCACTGGTAGCCAAAATAAACAGACAAACAAAACGGACTACACAGACAAACACGGTGAGCTTCTATTTTCCTTACACTTATCACAATTACCTCCGTCTCCTATCCCGTTCTCCACTCACCGAACACACCACCCCGAGTGAGTGAAAACATGCTGCTTTTATGCAGTTGTACCGAGACTCGATTGCTAGTCAATCATTCAATTGGAATCTCGGTACAACTGCACGTGAATAAATTAAAGTGCACTTTCGTGACCACACATTACATTTTAACCAGCACGTGAAGTGATTTGTGCCATCCTCGTGCCTAAATACAAATCTACATTTTTAAATACACGTGAAACACAGACCCGCTTATATCCCGTGTACCAATGCCTATACACCAACATTTACACACAACACATAACACAAAATACACACGGGGGGGGGCACTTTGCCACATATACCCCCCCTTGTGCAAAGCACACATGGCCTCAATGGCCACCTCCCCCCTCAGTCTTAAAGTCCCGGAAGAGGGAGAAGCAAGGTGTTTCTGGGGGTGGCCATGGTGGAATGTCCTCCACTCCCCACTTCTTCGTGGCTATCAGCTCCCTCTTCCGGGGCTCCCGCCACACACTATCCTGCCGCGAAAGTACAGCTGGGAAGCTGGTCTCCTGACCTCCCCTTCTTCATGGCCAGCATTTCCCCTCTGTGGGGCTCCGACCACCACGATCTCCGGCAGCGAAACTGCTGCGAGGGGAGCGGGTCTCCTGACCTCCCCTCCTTCGTGGCTGCTAGCTCCCTCCATGGGGCTCTGGCCACCGTGTTTCCTGCCATGGAAATGTGGCTGGGGAGCTGGTCTCCTGACCTCCCCTTTCTTCATGGCCGGCAGCTCCCCTTCATGGGGTTCTGGCCACAGTGTAGCGACCCCAGGCGAAGCAGGACCCTCAACGACCCCAGGCGAAGCAGGATCCCTGGCGACCCCAGGCGGCGGCAGCAGCAGCGGACCCTCGGGAGGCGGCGGCAGCAGCAGCGGACCCTCGGGAGGCGGCGGCAGCAGCAGCGGACCCTCGGGAGGCGGCGGCAGCAGCAGCGGACCCTCGGGAGGCGAACTCGGGAGGGGAGCCCCTGGCCATAGAGGCGGCAGCGGGAGCTCCACTTCTCCCTCGTACCCTGTACCCTGTGTGGAGCAAAAGGCAGCCCCAGGCGATGCGGGCGTCAGGCAGCCCCAGGCGATCGCGGGCGGCTGGCAACCCCAGGCGATGCGGCGGCTGGCAACCCCAGGCGATGCGGCGGCTGGCAACCCCAGGCGATGTTCCCTCTATGCATGTATGTATGTGTGTGTGCATAAATATATAGTGTTAAACAAAACTTTACTACAAACTATAATATGGCTGACTGAAGAAAGATATGCAGTAAGACTTCTTAATTATATTCCTACCTGAAGTATTAGATTCTTCAGCTCCATAATTACATTTCCATTTGTACTGAGTTGTTCGAGGAACAGTGTCTGACTCCTGTAATAAATACTTCTTGTATGCCAGTGAAGACATAGCTGAAATAGGTAGATTAGTTTATATATATTTATATAAACAAATAAAACTATTTACCAGTATAAATGAAGGCATGTATCAGTACATTTGTTCTTGCCCACAAGCTAATTCATTAAATTTGAGCTAGCTAGCTTAGCTCAAGCTTACCATTCTTAACTGAAAATGTTCAGAGTCACCTCAGTTTCCTCCCAAATGGGATTTAGTGGACTGTAGTTTTATTTTATCACTGCATGTAAAACAGGGGACAAATTGTTGGCATTAAATACGTTGAATGAAAAATCTATTCAAAATAGTACAATAGCTGGTTCCTATCTATTTACGTTTCTTTTCAATAACCTTATTTATACAATGTATTTGTCCGCATGCAACTTCAGTCCGTGCCTTGTCATATGTGACTTCCACCAAACCCCTAAACTTGAAAATCTGTATTTCTCACTATTTCATATAATAATTTATTAAAGCTTAACAACCAAAAAATTGGCAGAATGTTCTATTTTTTATTGTGTACCGCAACTGGCCTTTTCCCCACCTAGCATTTCCATTTCGTATTTATCATTACATGAACATATTTTCCGAATTACTCAACGGTTACGATACCTACTAATGTTATTTATGTTAACACAGGTATAGTATTTACATTTAAGTTACTTCTCTGTGAACTTTACAGCTCCACACAGCCATCTACAAGTTAAGGATAATCCAAGAGGCACTATCATAATCTATGGACAAAAGTCTCTAACTACAACAGTATTACTACTATACAGTCTTTTGTAACAGTTCACTGTCGTTATAGATTCTGACATTTGCAGCCTACTTTCTACCATGCTCTTTCCCACTTGAAAATTAATGTTAAAAAGTTATAGTACACAAATGAATGGTCTTTCATTTGCTGCAAAAAGGTTTTGTTTCACAGTAACAAACTAGAAGAAATAAGCTTACATAATCTCTACTGTCAGAAATGAGGTATATTTTGGACTCTTGGTTAGAGCTGCACCATTGAGTTTTACATATAATTAGCATTATGGCAATATACGAATACAAATAATACATTGCAACTCCTGAGGTTGAATACAACTAATGATTAAATGCAATTTCCAAAATTAATGCATTAGAATAATTAATGCAAAGTAGTACTAATCAGCTGAAAGACATGAAGCTAATTAAGGCATCATGTCTCTTAAATGAGGATTTAATTGAACAAAAAAAATATATAAAAGTGTTACTGAACAGGCTATAGGGTTCACATCCATACACATGATCTACCACTGCTGTGTTGTATACATTCATAGCTTGCACCCAATAAGAAAAATTCATTGGTTCCTGACTTGTCTGGATCCTTCCAACATTTGCTTGAAGGAGACTAATTGTCAATAATTTGTGTTGCTGGTGTCATTAGCGAATAAAACAGGCAGCTTGGGTTGGGTTATGTTATCAATTGTTATCAGATTTTACACAAGAACGTGCCTTAACTGCAAGCGCACAGTACTTTAGCTTCAGGACACTGAGAAAGTAGCAGGGCTTACAAAAGTTACCACGAAATGTTCCTGTCAGGAGAACGAAGGAAGTCAGCACCCTCCGGTCACTTTTTTATTTTAAGTAACAAAAACGCTTATTCACTGCCAAACATGAACTACTTTAGATGGGTAATGACTGCAGTATAGGATACTGACCTTAAGGTTAGGGTTTCGGTGTAGAGAGAGGATTATTCGTTGTTTCAGTAACAATAATATGATAGCCAATCAGAGTGCAGTGTCCTTACAGGAGAATTTTGTGTTACCTTTGTAAGGACAGCGAGAAAGTACACTGCTGCGGAGGTATCAATCACCGGCTCTAAATATATATGTTTTTTTGGCACTGAAATCCTATTGGTTAAGCAAAGCAATGTGCTTCCTAGCAATAGCCAATCAAATGTGTTTTAAGACATGCAGTGCCCGTCTACTGATCTCCACCGGAGAGAGTGATGAGAAAAAGGACAGCAAATCGCAATTTTTTAAATTTTTTTTATTCGGACTGCATGTTGTTGACAGCAACAAGCACAAAGAAAATAAATCAGTTAGGTGGGTGAGACGCCGTTGGAAAGTTAAGAGGCATCTAGGGGACTTCTAAATAATAAATACATGAATAAAATTGTATTCATTTTTTAATACATAAAAACATAAAATCCCTACAACACAATTGACCTCACTATCTTAAAACTCGTGGAGACGGCAACATGTTTGCAGTACAATTTTAAATTAAAATACAATGCCTATTGCCTCTAGACAAATTAGTCATACATGGACTTTGATTAACCACATTGGTGTGTCATTATTATTATTTATTTATTTATTTATTTATTTATTAGTAGATGCCCTTACCCAGGGCGACTTACAGTTGTATACAAAAAATACATATCTAGAATTACCGTACAATTAAGAGCAAGATACAAAATACAAGGACTTCAGTCCTAATAAAAGAAAATACAAAACACAGTACGATTTGATATTGGGGCAGTTTATGAGCAGACCACAGTATTGATAGTTACATCACGGTTAGATACGAGTAAGAAATTGGAAGCGAGTTAGGTTGTAGCGTAAACACACCGCCACATAAATCCAACTGCAACTATCACAGACCAAGTTTTTTGGTCCTCTTTTGGATTAAATGTTATAAGCAGGGCTTCTGATTTTCGGTTTTAACCGATAAAACACCCGATACAAAAAAATGAAATCGGTGGATAGCCAATAAACACCGGAAAACTGGGGAAATGGTTACTCAATTCACATTGACTTTACCCTTTTCCCATTAAAAAATAAAACCTACTACAAAAATAATAAATACATTTCCCAGTGCTGCTGGGCAATGTCCCGCCTTCCTGACTTGCATCTATCATTGATTCGTTCTCAATACTTTAAACCCGCCCCAACTAATGAATGACAGCACATTCCTACATTTCTATTGGAGACTCCGCTTGCGAGATTTAAAACGAGATTACAATCAGGGTGGAGGCTTGTTAGCGGGATTTCAAGCTGTATTACAGTTAAGATACAGAGGATTTAAAGAATTGTGGCAAAATGTACAAAAGGCTTACACACAAAAACCCCAGAAGGATGTGCCTGTGACCATAGCGATTTTGTTGTGGAAGACAGCAATGAAAAGGTACAACTTAAGTTTGCAAGTACTGTCGGGTTACTACTATACAAAAAAAAAACCACAAGCACAGTAAACAAGTAAGTAATTATTTCTGTGTTCTAAGTTTAAGCATTCTTGAAAAATATGTAATTTGATTTTGCTGAGCTCCCTAAATCTCTGGAATATAATTTATTTGTTAGCACTGAAAACAATAGAACATTGGTCACCTTAAATGTTGAGTTTACTGAAAACAAAAATGAATGAAAAAAGAATAATCCTATAAGCTATAATCATACTTTGAGTTTCTTAATATATATCAGAACGTCGTTGTGTGATATTCTGTGCTTTGCTTCTAATCTCCACTCATTCCCAGCACACGCCAACACTGTTTGCAAGCAATGTCAATGAATTCACCTGGCAAATTCAGTGTAAAACTAGGCACTAAAGTCTCAAATCAAAAATTGCCTACAGTCAAACAGGCAGATATATCAGACTGATATGACAGAAGGACTGATTGATAGCAACAAAAAAAAAAACACCAACAAAACGACAGAATAACTTAATACCAGACACTTCATTTACCAAAATGAAAATAATTTATTATCGATGTGGGAAAAACACATTAACAATACGCTGTGCAGCATCAACCTAGAAATATGTCTGTGTAAACTTCATGCTTTTATTCCATTATGAACCTACACAAAGGGGAAATACATAAACATAATGTTTTTCTGTAAAAGAGAAAAGATAAAAGATGCATTATCTGAAATCAAATGAACTGAAGCTCAATCTCGTAAATGCATCATTGTATTACAGACTTAATAAAAGTACAAATGCAATGAAAGTGAAACATAACGTTTCTGTTTTGTAAAATAAATACTACATTTACTATTTAAGAACAGTATATATATATATATATATATATATATATATATATATATATATATATATATATATATATATATATATATATATACACACACACATATATACACACACATACACACACAGTTCCGGCTCCAAATCAGATTGGCAGGTTTTACCCGAATTGAAGTCAAAGTAGATGCTACAGTCAGAGGTGAAAGCAACTTTCATTTCTTACTGGTGTAGTGTTATTTTCAGGTACGCGTTAAAGTGGTATTTGGCGCAAGGTGTGGATGGAGGACCACCAGATCAAGACCCTGTCATGGCCAGCCCAGTCTCCAGACCTGAACCCCATTGAAAACCTCTAGAATGTGATCAAGAGGAAGATGGATGGTCACAAGCCATCAAACAAAGCCGAGCTGCTTGAATTTTTGTGCCAGGAGTGGCATAAAGTCACCCAACATCAATGTGAAAGACTGGTGGAGAGCATGCCAAGACGCATGAAAGCTGTGCTTGAAAATCAGGGTTATTCCACCAAATATTGATTTCTGAACTCTTCCTAAGTTAAAACATTAGTATTGTGTTGTTTAAAATGAATATGAACTTATTTTCTTTGCATTATTCGAGGTCTGACAACACTGCATCTTTTTTGTTATTTTGACCAGTTGTCATTTTCTGCAAATAAATGCTCTAAATGACAATATTTTTATTTGGAATTTGGGAGAAATGTTGTCAGTAGCTTATAGAATAAAACAAAAATGTTCATTTTACCCAAACACATACCTATAAATAGTAAAACCAGAGAAACTGATAATTTTGCAGTGGTCTCTTAATTTTTTCCAGAGCTGTATAATAGAAGTCAGGCTTATTGGTCTGTAGTTACCTGGTTCGGTTTTGTCTCCCTTTTTGTGGATCGGTATTACGTTTGCTATTTTCCAGTCTATCGGTACAACCCCTGTGTCAAGAGACTGTTGCATGATCTTGGTTAGCGGTTTGTAAATAACTTCTTTCATTTCTTTGAGTAATATTGGGAGGATCTCATCTGGCCCGGGGGATTTGTTTATTTTAAGAGTTTCTAGTCCCTTTAACACTTCTGCCTCTGTTATGCTAAAGTTATTTAAAACTGGATAGGAACAGGTCGACATGTCGGGCATGTTGTCCGTGTCCTCCTTTGTAAAAACCTGTGAAAAGTAATCATTTAATATATTTGCTATTTTTTTTTCTTCATCTATGATTTTGCCATTTGTGTCTCTTAGACATTTAGCCTCCTCTTTGAATGTTCTCTTGCTGTTATAATATTGGAAAAATATTTTGGAATTGGTTTTAGCCCCTTAGCAATATTGATTTCTATCTCACTCTTGGCCTTTCTAACGTCCTTTTGACTTGTGTTTGCAGTTCCAAGTACTCTTTCTGTGTACTTTGTTTTTGGTCCCTTTTAAGCGCTCTGTAAAGTGCCTTTTTCGCTGAATATTTTTTTAATTGATCTATTAAACCATTTTGGCCATTTTGTTTTAGATTTAGATTTGTCTACTTTTGGGATGTAATTGTTTTGCGCCTCTAGTACTACATTTTTAAAAAACAGCCATCCTTTTTCTGTGGAAGTTTAATCTACTTTACTCCAATCTACTTCTGTTAGTCTCTGTTTCATACCTTCGTAGTTTGCTTTTCTAAAATTGTAAACCTTAGCTTTAGTCATTACTTTGGGGGTTTTAAAAAATATTTCAAATGAGACCATGCTGTGGTCTGAGTTTGCCAATGGCTCTCTGACCTCTGTTTTAGTTATTCTGTCTTCATTATTTGAAAAGACTAAATCAAGGCATGCCTCCCCTCTAGTCGGTGCCTTGACAAATTGCGTTAAGAAGCAGCCATTTGTCATTTCCACCATTTCAATTTCGTCCGTCGTGCCCCCCATCGGGTTTTCCCATTTTATACGGGGAAGTTGAAATCCCCCATTAGTATGGCTTCTCCTTTTCTACACGCATTTCGAATGTCATTGTACAACATATTATTTTGCTCAGCGTCTGAATTTGGCGGTCTATAGCATGCTCCTATTATTATGCCTTTTAAATTTGTGTCCATTATTTTGACCCATATTGATTCTGCATTGTTTTCTTTGTCCTGATTTAACACCTGGGCTTGAAGACTATTTCTTATGTATAGCGTTACCCCTCCGCCTATTCTGTCCTGCCTGTCCTTCCTATACAGTGTGTACCCACTAATATTATATTCGTCTCCATCACTCTCAGACAACCAAGTTTCTGTAACACCTATCACATCGTAGTTACTTGTTAGTGCAGTAGCTTCAAGTTCTAACATTTTGTTTCTGAGACTTCTAGCATTAAGATAAATACATTTAATAGTTGTCTTACCTGAGTTGTTGCCCTTGTTTTGATGTGGTCTCCCTTCTGTTTTTTGGTTTCTCCCCTTCCTTTCTAGTTTAAATGCTTCTGGACCTCCTGAAGGATCCTTTCTCCAGTAGATTGGTTCCCTTTCTGTTTAAGTGCAGTCCGTCCCACCTGTATAGATAGTCCTTGTTGTAGAATGTGCTCCAATGTTCAAGAAAGGTGAAGCCTTCCTGTGTGCACCACGATTTCAGCCATGCATTTTGATTTTGTATTTCCAGCTGTCCATATGGTCCTTTGCAAGGCGCCGGCAATATCCCCGAAAATACCACAGTTTTGGTTTTGTCTTTTAATTTCCTTCCTAGCTCTCTGAATTTATTTTGCAGGGATCTTGGCCTGTCTCTTCCAATGTTGTTTGTACCAATGTGGATGACTACTACCGGGTCGTCTCCTGTTCGTTCTAGGAGCCTGTCCACATTCTCAGTGATGTGCTTGACAGAGGCTCCTGGAAGGCAGCACACTGTTGTAGTGAGAGGGTCCAAACTGCGAACTGAACCTGCTGTGTTTCTCAATATGGAGTCCCCAACAATCATGACCTCCCTTCTTTTTGCTGCCTGGCCAGCACTGTTTATAGGGTCCTGGATGTTGTTTCTTTCATGTTCTTGATTTATTTGCATGCAAATAAATCATCTAGATAGAAAAAAATTTAAATCATTTATTTTTGTATTTTTATTTTTTATTATTTCTGCATTTTTCCTGAGGGATATCAGACAATGTCCATTATGTAAACCTTTCCCCCACTACTACCACTAGTTTAATGAAAATTGATTTGAGTTTGTTTAAAATGACTCATGACTCTGACTTAAACTCTAATGATAATGACTTGGACTCGAGACTTGAGGACAATAATTAAATACCGGTCCTCATATTTCACTTAAAGCCAGTGGGTTCAAATTCACTAAAAAACCCATCCCTGCTAGCGCATTATCATTGGCAGCTTCAAGGTTTTATTTTTTTAAAAAAAGGGAGGAGAGCAGTAGGTGAAATCAGTCCAGTTCATAACATCAATCATTGTCTTTTAATGGACATTTGAAAACAACCAATGATAGCAGGGATCTTGTATTAACTTCCCTTTCTATAAATCCCATTGTGCCGTCAACAATGTAGTTTAGAGCTGGAAGTTGGTAGTAGGCTATTGAAATAAACAGTAAATTTGTGATATGTTAAATTGTAATAACCAGGAATCCGGACTCCTACTTAAACATTCATAAACTATTGTTGTTTTCTCTCACTGCCATTAAGTCAACTTTAATATATATATATATATATATATATATATATATATATATATATATATATATATATATATCAATCCCGCCTAGTATCAGCCTCACACCTTTCTGCCCTGATGCATATTCATATGTGTAAGATGACCACTGAAACCTTTGATCCTGAACCCAGCATCCCTGACCGTGGAGAAAATTGTTTTGAAAATTGGTGCTAAATTATTTTGAAAGTTTAGCACTACAGAGCCTACTGGTGATAAATTATTAAACCCTAATCAAGCCCTCCTTACAACAACACAAACCTTCTCTCCTGTGTATGTGGATGAGTGTGGGTGGGTTACTTGAGTAGTCCAGACACAATGAGAGACTATCATCAATCTATGGTTGCTAACGCTATAATAATAACAACAACAACAACAACTTAAACATGTCTACTGGCACCAGAATTTAATGAGTTACCCCGGAGCTAAAATCTAGCTCCAAATTTGCACCCCTGATCCTTGACATCCCAATTGTTTGACGAGGAGGTGGAGCTAGACAGCGACTTGGGTGATGACCCCTAATTTTGGTGAGTACCAAACCATTTTTGCTGGTACTCATGTGAAAATCTAATGATAAGAGTTATGTGACCCACTGGGTAATAGGTAACCTTTTGAGAACACAAACATTGTGCCTGTGTTTGTCTGGTTTTTAGTTCAACAGTACACATGTGACAGAAATACAGTGATTCTTGGTGGTAAATCTCCCTCCCGACCTGTGAATGTGCTAAGTAGAGAGAACAAGTACCTCGGACGGGCTGGCCTGGCAGTTCTTTCCCAGGGTTCAAAGGAAGTCGGCCAGCTAAAAAGGGGGCAGAACTCTGGTGCATTAACACATCGACCCGGAAAGGGAAACTATGTGGCAGTCACTCCTGCACACTGCAAACCACTTTGTCACAACATATTATCTATTTGTACAAAAAATCCAATGTATTTACTTTAATTAGACCCAGACTATTAATAATGCTAATGAGAAAGCACACTTCCAATGCTTCCACAGTGAAATCAAGAAGTTGCCTTAGCCCAACAAAGAATATGACATAAGCCAAGAAAGAACCCAGAGTCTCGGTTTTCACATACAAAAATAAGAATTCAGACAGCTTCCTGACAAAATTCTGTTATGTAATTCAGGTTTTTAAGGAACGTGATGACCAGAGAAAGTGAAGTAATACGTTAATCTAATTGAAATGTATGTGGTACATACAAATTAGTTTAATTAAAAACAGTATTTACATTTTGCTTTCAAAGTAAAGTCTAGTCTCAGTGGATTGTTGGACCACTCAGCCCTAGCCTGTTGAATAAACCATGGTCTCATTGTTATTTGAAAGTGTGATCATTTTGTAAATATTTGTGATAAACAAACACTATGCAATTACAGTCATTAATTGTAGCTTCTTGAGACACTGGGGAAAAGTTAGAAAAATACCATTGTGTTTACTGTCATGCAGGGCAGTAAGGGGGAGCTTAGCAGTATGAAATAATGCACGTCATAATGGAATTTTGTAGATTGAATCTACTGTGGATCTTATACTGCGTCTCAGGAAGGTAAGAGCTACCGTACAAACAAGATCAACTAGCAAGATAATTCCCAGTAATCAGGTTTCTATTTATTGCGATTACAAATTGGAACAAAGTGCCTTGATTGTTATTGTAAACATTTATATATCTCTATTTTACAGGTTTATTTAAATGGTTAGCTTTCCTTCCGGTTTGCTGTTTTAAAGCTAGACTTTCTATTTGAAAGTTTTGCCGTTAGCTAAACCTTTCAAAGTCATCATCGTCTGGCAAGGCCCGTCTCTTGTCATTAAATGTCCTGAGCTGAAGGCAAGGGCATAAAACATAACAAGAAGGGCCTTATCAGACGACAAAGCTCTCTTACGAGAGTTCTGTGGCTATTAGAAAATGGAGGACAAAGATTTTCTTTCAACACGCAGAAAAAAGGTCAAATACAATATAGAATACTTATTTATGTATTTTCGTGTTGGATTGATTTGGAACAGTGATTAAACATAGTTGGAAAGATAACATTCAAGGTCCTTTATCAGAGATTTAAGCCCCTGTATCAGGTTAAAGGAAATCTCAGATCCATTTTCTAATGCATGGTAGTGCCCTGGAATGCATCTTCCTGAACGGTGTATGAAAAGTAAAGGCTCATGTATCATTTATACCCAGTGTGCAGAATTGTGAATTTAGGAATCTTTAGTGTCCTTAACCCTTTCAAGGTAAAGCCTGAATATTTCGGGCCCCGGAACATTTATCTCAGAATGTTTCACAGCGCTGCCTGGTTTGCTTATCAATTGCATAATTTAAAACAGCGCTGAAATGGGATCTGTGTATATTGATAGGCTTAAAACAGTCATGTGGACTGAAGGGAAGGCTCGATGAACCTTGAACCTGAATGTATTTATAGTTAGAAGAAGTGAAAAGAGAGCTAATTTTGTAAAATGGAATTCGGCAAGCGATCTCACAAGGTAGTTGCACAGGCTGCAATGCAGTTCGTTTCGGAGAATGGGGGTAATTGTGATTATTCCAGTGGGGGTGAGGATCCTGATTTAGAGGATGAAGAGCTTTTGTATCTTATTTTTGCTGTAGACATGGATGGTAAGATGATTCATTATTTGATTTTGCATCTGTTCTGAGGTTCATCTTCTTTACAATAAAATAGTCTGGACATAGACTGTCACAGTCTTTATTGTGGAAACGGCAGAGAAACAAATAGTTTTGAATATGAAATGAAGAGCATCTCTGGTTGTAAGCTTTGAATTAAAAGTTTATTAAACTCTCAGACAAGGCTTGTATATAGCTACTTCTAATCCGCATGAATTCAGCACATGTCCTGGAATGCATCACAGGTCATAAAATATATATTCTGCCTATTGATTTTAGTGTAGCATGTCGAAAAGACGTGGTAAACTTTGCAGATGCACCTATAACCCCCAGTACGCTATTCTCACGGGACTGACAAATTTGGACTCGCTTGCGCTCCACGTGGAAATCGCGGGAGAAGCAGCTAGTGGTTAAAGAAGACTAGATGTAAAGCATGGTAATGCACAGTGAATCCCTGGGAATTATGGTTAAGCATATTGTAAAGAAAAAAAAGTAAACCCTGGGAGTGTACAGAGGACTCATATGAGTACTCAGATCTTACTCTGATGTAACTGGAAAGATTACAGGGCAAGGGCTAAACCCAGCATAACATATTTCTGTCACTGATATTCAGGCACTGTAGTGGAGGCAGTTGTACATCTGTTTGAATTGTCAAACTTGGTACCAACATTTTTAGGCATAGGTTATTGAGAATATTACTGGGGACATATGGGGGTGTCTGTCTGTCCTTACATCCTCCCATCTGTACGGCACTGTGGCAGGGATGACTGAGCGGTGACGTCACGGCAGAAGCAGGGACGGACAAACACTAGGACAAGTACTGCAGTTTAAAGTTGGCGTTTGCCGTTTTATTTGATAACAAAAATAAAATAAATATTTAAACAAAAAGAACACGCTCACAGAGCAAAATAAAAGGTTAAACAAAAACAAATCTCGAACACAAAATAAACAATAAATAATAAATAAACCATACAGGTCAGGCTGGGCAGTCGCTGTCACTGTTCCTGTATGTTCTAATTTAAATTTAGTTTCGTTTTCATACGACCCGCTCCGCTCTCGCTCTCTCCGCTCCTACAACACCCACCACGAGCTAGAGAGCTGCAGCCTTTTTATATCGTGGCCGAGGGGTTTAACTAGCTTGCAATTAATTATTCTATTACCCCTCGGCCACAATCTGCACGAGTTTATTAAATTACTACTGTGGATGGGACTACCCATCCACGCTACAAAACAAATCGGCTACGCCTTCAAAATACAAAACAATAAAACATACGGCGCTCGCCGTCATGTAAATAATAAATCATAATACAAATACAAAATAACACAGGGGCGGAGGGGGAACCCCCGTTCTAAACTAAAATAAACAAAACAATGTACAGGGCTGCTCGCCCTGTTACAGGCACACTTACAGTTTTGCGTATATCTAGAAAATCACTTAAACTATAAATAAACATTTCATTGCTAATTAATCTATACTCTTCTGTACATACTGTTGATATGTGTCGTGGTCATCACATGTATCATACTGATAGCTCTCATTATTAATTTACAGCACGGAGAGAGTTGTAGGTTATATATGTGACATACCTGTTATCAAGGATTTGGATTGTGAAGACCTAATGTGATTTTTTTTTTTTTTTTTTCTATCTATCTGTATAGTACTAGTAATTCCTTGCATAGATTGACTCGCTAATAATAATGTATCATTGTAACTGATACTTGTGTGATCAAAAGTACTTGGCACACCCGTATAATGCATTGTATATCAAAGTTAACACCTGGAACATCTGTATGTATGTATAGCAGGTATATGCATTGTTTTAGTGTTTGCCAATCCTAATAAATCTGAGAGAGCAGCATCCCAGCAAATGTATTTCAAAATACACATTCCCTCTCACTGATAGTGAGTCAGCACATTGTCTCACAGTGATTAACAGAGTTTATTAAGGTAGAGGTTCTATACTAGTGTAGATTTGCTAGGGGGCACATTTGTTACAGGAAAGATTTTTTTTTTGTGACATTGCAATCACAAAACAATAAGAACCTAGCTGATCTACACCAACTAAAAAGATTTGAGTCAAAACAAAAACCACTTTGTAAAACATGCCTTGTGGATTTGATACAAACTTCTTTTTTTAAACTAATAATCAGATACTTCTTACTTAGAAATATAACTGAGGTTCTAGGAGTTACCTCCTGTAAAATTACCATATTAAACTCTATGTATTCTGACTCATGGGCTGAGGGCTTAGTATACAGGACCACCAGCACTGAAGTGATTACATGCTTAGTCAAACCTGTCCAGTGACTGAACCCAGGAGCCTCTCAGTTGGGAGGTAGTTACTCTAAATACTCCATCATTTGGTCAGTTGCTGATGTTTTATTATCCACAGCTTACTGAAAGTAAAAAGGGATCTGTCAAGAAATTGGCAAAAATGATTTTTCAAATAATGCCTTTTAGCTGAATTGCTGACAAATGCTTGACAAAAGCATGAGTAGCCAGGTAACGACCCAACCAAGATGATGGAATCAGCAATGAGACTAAAAGGCATTTGTGCTGTGAGCATTGACAGAATGATTGAAACACAACTTGCAATGGAAAGGTATCTCGCTTAGCCATTTAGAGTTCTGTTAGAGTAGTCACTAACAAAAGAGGAAATGCATTATGCTGTCCTTTTCTAACAGGGTGGTTCCAATAGCTCTGCACATTGAAGTCTGGTTGAATATAAATCCTGTATATCTGTTGTTGAATTATTGGTAAGACTTAATGAAACTAGCCCTAAAGTGATCTATTATGGAAGTCAGTATGACTCAGTGAGCCATCTTGGAGAGTGGGAGGCAGGTTTGTTTACATTAAAGGAGGTGGGATTGAGCATAAATGCAAGACTGGATAGAAACAGAACTCCATAACACCTGTTGGGGTAGATTCTCAAATCTCTGGACTCCAAATTGTCATTAACAAAAAAACACAAGCTATACAAAAGACACCAAACCCTAAATAAACAAAGATAATTGATCTTGTGACTGTGTAGCGTCCCTGAACTTTGACCGAGAGACGGGAGCAATCTCAATAATATTTAATTAGATAATTACTTTATCAATTAAGTAAGTTTAACAACTAAGCCAATTTCAAGCAATTATACAAATTCAATACAGGTTCTTTCTTGATCAAGGAGCAAGTGAGGAAGTGGAGAAAAGGAGAGTAAAAATGTGTAATAAAAAGTAACAATTTATTTTATCTTGACCAATTAGGAGTAAAAACTAGCATTTAAACCATTAAGCACAAATTATATATATATATATATATATATATATATATATATATATATATATATATATATATATATATATATATATATATATATGTATGTATGTATGTATGTATGTATGTATGTATGTATGTATGTATATATATATATATATAGCAAATCAATAATATATAAGTATCCCAATATTAGTTTAACGGGCAGTATGCATTGAACACTTTTAGTCCAGTATGTTAATTGGTAGTCACAAAATCTCAATGTAAATAACAAAGACAAAGTATAGTAACAGTTTAAACGTACATCAATATAGTAGTATGTAGCAGTAATTAGTAAACTGTATAGCAGCAAGTCAGAAATACATGATATCAAAAGATTATTATACTTCTAATAAACATACAGGAATCAAGAGTGAATGTGTGGGTACTTTTTGCTAGTAAAATACACAGATTGTTATTACAGATTACTCAGTAAAACTAAATCCCTTTTAAACTGCTTGTACTCGGACCGGCCCATAGTAAAAGTTTTAAAAGCAAAACCCCTGATTTTGTCATAGACAGCATAAACAGCTACCGCAGTCTGAGCGCACGAGGGATACTCCTGCCAAACCACTCTAATACAGAGCGGGAAAGTCTATTTAATAAAAATAGCGATTCTTTAACATTACCAACCATGTGCTTCCAGCCAATTTCCAACGCAACAAGTATATTCAAGAAAATCAAACAAAGTCTGTTTTACCCAAATGGCAGTTTCCAAAAACCTGTACTCTCAGCTCACAATTCCAGAAACAAGTTTAATTAAAATGGGCATCTTTTATACACCTGTGCTGATTGGGAGACACAGCTGCAGTCTCCAACCCACACTGGGCTGCATGCCGATTTAAATAAATCAATCTTAACACTGTACACAAAAGTGAACTTCACACCCCAAACATCAAGTAATAATAATTCAAACCAAAAAATGATAATCCAATAAAACAAAAAACACACAATATCATGATAATAACACCCCCCTTAAAACTGTACTAAATTATTTCTTATTCATTTTGTAATAGGTGTTTTCTCCCCTTCGAAAGTAAATGTGCAAATAAACTATTTGTATTAAAGATCTTTGAGAATATGTGGCTATATTATAGCCTAAAACACCTATACAGTAAGTATATTTTATTAATTATTAGGTATAATAATAATAATAATAATAATAATAATAATAATAATAATAATGTACATTGTGGTGTATATTTGTGTTAGTTGGAGAGCCACAGTATTCTGTAAAACAAATCTAAAAGGAAAAGGCTTGTGACAGTATGTGCATCAGAACAAAGGTATTGCCAACAATACTGATCATGCAAGAACAAACAGAACAGCAATCTTTCAGCAGTAATCAAAAACTGCACAACATAGGGAAAAAAACTAGGGAAATATGAGTGACAAATACAGGACAATAAATTACATAAAAACTATCATATATCATTCGGCATTCAGAATCAATAAAAGCAATGATAAGGCATGTATCCCATCTAGAATGTGCACATAGGCCATGACTTCATGGTAAAATGTGTTAAGAAGGGAATGTTGTACAGTACAGACTTCTTTCTTTTGTCAGAGTATTCCTGAATATATGAATTTGCAGACTGGTATTGATTTTCCTTTTCCCCAGTAAATGGTTTTGCAAGTGCTGCATCATTTCTGTCAGTATGGAACAGAACAATGGTACTATGATAAAGTATTGGATTTGGATGTAATGCTTAAATATTTATAAAATGCCAGAATAATGAATTACAATTTAAAATTAAGTAGTTTTAATTGCCAACACAGCATATTATGTTGCTGTATTCAAATGTCCAAGAAAAAACTAATCCGTTATGTTTTGCCAGATCATACAGTTTTTCCATAGCCTTCAGTATAGTTGACGAGTGATGTTTCTCACCGACTCTTTACTAAGCATAAACACTTACCATAAAAGTGCAAATATATTTTATACATGCAATTTCCTAACATTAGTAGTCATGTGCATATGTGAACATCTCATCCATAACTTTAAAACACTCACTCAGAAGGTAAAGCTTTTAGAAAGCACCAGCCGAAATGTTTGCTTACATGTGTTAACATAGCATGTCCAGACATGCTATTATTTTCAACACAATAACTAGTACATACACTAGACACTAATGACCCATTTGTCAATTTATTAAACCAACTATTGTTATTGTCCTTTCTACAGGCTTCGTGATACTTCAATATTACCTCTACTGACTTTAAAAACAAAGCTGATGTGATGGATTGTGCTTTTAAAAAAAACATTGAAGGGGATGAAAAACACATTAAATGCACTCACTGTATATGTCAGTTAAGAGTGTATTATCTCTAAATGTAGTTTATTTCCCCTAGATTCCATAAAAAAATAAAATAAAAGACAAACATAGCAGTTCTGCTTGGACAATTCAACTATCATTACCTGATGACAAACAATCAACAGCCCTTTCAATCTGTAGTTTTACATTATAAATATAATTCGCAAACTCCTGAACTTGCATTTTTGATGGGTACAACACTGAAAAAAGAATATGAGAATACATTTCTAAGTCTAGCAAAGTAAACTTAATTATATATATATATATATATATATATATATATATATATATATATATATATATATATATATATATATATATATATATATAT
>CM060247.1:79780656-79815879 GCA_030684275.1 Acipenser oxyrinchus oxyrinchus | reverse complement strand
ATATATATATATATATATATATATATATATATATATATATATATATATATATATATATATCTGTAACTTTCTTTAAGGGTGCTGGCTTTGATTTTGCTGTCAGTCCAAAATGGAGACAAGTGAGCTCATTAATCCTATCCTATTTATTTCAACTAGTGCTCAATGTTTTTAATTAGATTTTGCTATTCATCTTCACAAAACAAATACAAACACAATAGCTTTAGTCTAACAATATGGTCAGAATACATGTTTCTTGGTAACTAGCTATAGAAGGCTTCAAACAGCACACCAAAATGATACATCAGTTACTGAGGCCTGCAAAATAAACTCCATGGTGATTAATTGTTGCATATTTATCAGAGACCCCAATGCTTATTTGTTGAAATATATTTGTGTGTGAGAATGGGTAGATGCAGTAACCAACATTTGCTACCCTTTTTTTCTCTCCAATGCCATGCTCCCTGTGGGATCCCCCAGTGAAAATCGCCAACTTCACACAGCCAAAACACAAACCTGCGCTGCGGATTGTATGACACCACACGCTCTTACCAGAGGAGTCACTCAGGGACTCAATTTGTTTTTATTTGAATACTGATTTTGTCTTTGATAAAGCTCTGCTTGGTACACCCTTAAAAAAAAAAAAAAATCTAAAAACTAGACCCCACTGCCATTGAGCAACAGATGTAGAAGCAGTTGAAGCTATTTCAAAACGACAGTTGCTTTTTGCAATCCTAACTGTTTTTTGGTTCACTAAAGTTAACCACAACCCTTTCCATCTTGAGTGTGGCATCAAGTGCATTAAGGAATGAAACAGGCCAACTAATTTCTCTCACACATATGTTACACATCAATAAAATAGTTTTCATTTTTTTCCCCATTTAATCTGTAACACAATTGATACAAAGGTGTGAAATATACCTCCCTTGGCTGTCAACAGATGGCAGTATCAAGCATCAAGGCTCCATCAAGCACAAGGTGAGTTTTCTTGAGTATGCGTTAGGTGATATCATATTAATATAAATATTAAACTCAGTTCAAACCAGTTATATTTTTAAATCCCTCAAAAATATTAATTGCAGAAAATGTGGATACAAGAAAATATAATATATATATATATATATATATATATATATATATATATATATATATATATATATATATATATATACAGTACTGTGCAAAAGTTTTAGGCAGGTGTGAAAAAATGCTGTAAAGTAAGAATGCTTTCAAAAATAGACATGTTAATAGATTATATTTATCAATTAACTAAATGCAAAGTGAGTGAACAGAAGAAAAATCTAAATCAAATCCATATTTGGTGTGACAACCCTTTGCCTTCAAAACAGCATCAATTCTTCTAGGTACACTTGCACAAAGTCAGAGATTTTGTAGACATATAGTCAGGTGTATGATTAAACAATTATACCAAACAGGTGCTAATGATCATCAATTCCATATGTAGGTTGAAACACAATCATTAACTGAAACAGAAACAGCTGTGTAGGAGGAATAAAACTGGGTGAGGAACAGCCAAACTAAGCTAACAAGGTGAGGTTGCTGAAGACAGTTTACTGTCAAAAGTCATACACCATGGCAAGACTGAGCACAGCAACAAGACACAAGGTAGTTATACTACATCAGCAAGGTCTCTCCCAGGCAGAAATTTCAAGGCAGACAGGGGTTTCCAGATGTGCTGTCAAGCTCTTTTGAAGAAGCACAAAGAAGCGGGCAACATTGAGGACCGTGAGAAGATGAAAGACACATCATGCTTGCTTCCCTTACATGTCGGAGAGATGTCCAGCAGTGCCATCAGCTCAGAACTGGCAGAAAACAGTGGGACCCTGGTACACCCATCTACTGTCCGGAGAAGTCTGGTCAGAAGTGGCCTTCATGGAAGACTTGCGGCCAAAAGCCATACCTCCGGCGTGGAAACAAGGCCAAGCGACTCAACTATGCCGAAAACACAGGAACTGGGGTGCAGAAAAATGGCAGCAGGTGCTCTGGACTGATGAGTCAAAATTTGAAATATTTGGCTGTAGCAGAAGGCAGTTTGTTAAGCCGAAGGGCTGGAGAGTGTACACGAATGAGTGTCTGCAGGCAACAGTGAAGCATGGTGGAGGTTCCTTGCAAGTTTGGGGCTGCATTTCTGCAAATGGAGTTGGGGATTTGGTCAGAATTAATGGTCTCCTCAATGCTGAGAAGTACAGGCAGATACTTATCCATCATGCAATACCATCAGGGAGGCATCTGATTGGCCCCAAATTTATTCTGCAGCATGACAGCGACCCCAAACATACAGCGAAAGTCATTAGAACTATCTTCAGCGTAAAGAAGAACAAGGAGTCCTGGAAGTGATGGTATGGCCCCACAGAGCCCTGATCTCAACATCATCGAGTCTGTCTGGGATTACATGAAGAGAGAAGCAACTGAGGCTGCCTAAATCCACAGAAGAACTGTGGTTAGTTCTCCAAGATGTTTGGGCCAACCTACCTGCCGAGTTCCTTCAAAAACTGTGTGCAAGTGTACCTAGAAGAATTGATGTTGTTTTGAAGGCAAAGGGTGGTCACACCAAATATTGATTTGATGTAGATTTTTCTTCTGTTCACTCAGTTTGCATTTTGTTAATTGATAAATATAAACTATATAACTATATAAATATAAAGTATTTTATCATATACAGTCAGCACTCAGATATACGACACTCAGATACATGTCAGTCGCGTTTTACCGTCCTTGTATTAAGAAACAAATCAATTCCCATTATTTATACAGTCAACCTCGGTTAACACGACACCCCACGGGGATGTCATTTAGTGTTGACTTATCCAAGGTGTCGAGTTAACCACGGGTGCACATGAGCCACGGCATTAACATGCATATAAGTAACAGAACTCACACGTTTACAGTATTTACAAGTTTATTTTTAGTTAAATGTCCTTATGAAAATGGTTGAAAGAACTGCAGTGAATGAATCAATTACAGTATGCAGACTGTACAAACTCGGTACAACTCATAAAGTTCAATTGAAATAAGTTATGAAATAACTACAGCATTATTTCTACGAAAACAATCCAACCACAAACTATGCACATTGTTGACTATACTTTTAGTTATTGGCTTGAACTGTCTAATTTGACAGCTTAAATAGCAAAAGTTAACAAATGTACATTGTACAGAATTAACTTGGTGAACAAAAACCAGCTGCACTTGGTAGATGCGAATGAATGAAAGAACGATCCGTTTCTAGTAGGAGGTCAGTCCGTCAAGCGTCAGTGTTGAGTTATCCACTAGTCTTTTTAATAGTTTTTAATCCCTTCAGTACCCGGTAATAAGTGTCGAGTTATGAGTAAAGCGTGAGTGAATTAAAAAAATTAAGAGGCAGGATGTATATATTTTATATGGAGAAACTCGGGACCAAGGCTGTCTGTCGAATTAAACAAAGGTGTTGAGTTATCCACCCGTTGAGTTAACCGAGGTTGAATGTTTGTAAAAATTAATGCACTTACCTGTCACCGCGATTTTCGATTCCCGTCACCAGTTTTCTGATACAAAGCCCATCTCTTCAATGTTACAATTTATTTGATTATCCGTCACAGCCCGGGTTTTTTTCAGTTTTTTTCCTCACATGCTCAAATCAGCCTGTCTTTATTTGTGCAGTTACACAGCACTTGCTCCAGTTTCACCTGAAAAAAATGCAGCAATATACAGTGCTGACTGTATATTATATCTGAAACAAAAACACATTGGAAATGTGAAAGAAACACCAAGTTATCAAAAGTGCCCAGCCATTTAAAGTAGAGATATCAAAAACACAAGCCAAGTTTCAAGAAACCATTGGGGCAACCTTGCCCTGCACAAAGTAAATAGGCACAACTGTAAAACCGATGGGGCCAAGGTTGCCCCAATTGTTTCTACTAACTTGGCTTGTGTTTTCAGGCACAATAAGCGGATCAAGCGCATGAAAAGCGGCGTTTTTAAAAGCGGCTTTTGTACACTCATTTTATAGAGAAGATGGTTGTTATGGAGCGTTCATTTTAGAGTGCTTATGTGGAAGGAGACATAAAAAAGAAGGAAAACCTAAATAAATTCAGTTAAAATCAGTAAAAATTATAGATAATTGTGCTGTAACATTGAAGTATATAAGCAGTAAGACCCTCCACATCGGGCATTACCAGGCATTATCACGACCGTTTGGTTGTAATAAGCCTCGACTTAGTCTGGACCCCATTACCCAAACGGTTAGGTATAATGCCTGGTAATGCCCTCTGTGCGGGTCTTACTGCTAACTACACACACACATATATATATATATATATTAGAGGTTGTACGGGTAGAAAATCTGTAACGGGTAATGATTAAAAAATGATTTAAAAAATCACATATAATGTTTTAAGTGCATGATACATATTTAAATATATATACGTAGCACACATACATTTAGTCCCTTCAGATTTGTAGACTTGTGTAACCTTTTTCAATACTGGAAACATCGAAATAATAAAAAAACAACATCTCCATTTCAATTGTTATTGACGTTAAATGTGCATCATGCTGCAGAATTATCTGTGACATATACTGGCCATATTCCGCTGTTGTTGTTGTTGTTGTTAACATGGCTGTTATGTTCAGTTTTAAAACTAATGCAGTCGTACAGCACTGCTATTACGTTATGGACTGTCGCAATAGCTACTGTAAATTGAGCCACATGGATTTTGACAGCAGTAGCAAAGAGGCGTGTGTCTGTTTGGAGGTGCCGTTCCTGATCACTTGTGAATACATAACAATGGCATCCAACCAATTTGCAAACTCTCCCAAGGAAATATTTCATTCAAAGGAGGAAGCACTTGCTTAATGTGTGCCACATTATTTTATTTATTTGCTTATTTATTTTTAAATAAAGGCTAATAAGTGTATCTTTTGGTAAGAACCTGTATCTGTGCAATAACTGTAGATAAGCATTCCATATTGGAAGCCACATGGTTATTAATGATCACAGAGTTATCACTGACATAAACCAACAGGATATTATGTTGTTTTCGATTTAGTTCCTGAGAAGAATAGTTGCCACAGTTATTATTATTGAGGTGTACTTGCTGCTTGCGGTGTGTTATTGTTTTCTGTAAAATTATATCCTGTCAGTTAAGAAAAGGCTCAATGCAAAAGCTTGTTTTAACATTGTCTTTATTACGCTGGCCAGAGACCTGCGCTTACAACTGTATTGTCATATTTTCTACATTTTCTTTAAATTCTCAAATTAATAAATCAATACCGGGTAGTAAAAGAGACCGGGTAGTGTGAGTAATTTAAAACACATATCAATCATATAGTGATGGTTAGGGAAAATGTTACATTTTATATCATATAAATCAATCAGTCAACAGAAAATAAAAAGACAGAAGTGAGTGACAACTGTTTTCTAAAATCTGGTACAGTGAGTACAATAATATTTTTTAGATGGCTATGAAATGTTTCTGGAAGCAACTTAATAAAGTGCTGTATTTGGTTAACTATGTTGCCTAAATTTATTTTCCTTTATTAACCAAATAGTTTTCTTTCTGGGTCTCGTTGTCTTGCTCTTTCTTCTCCTTCATATCATCAACAAGGTTCTTCAGTCGCCCTAAATGGTGCATTGCCCTGCAATCAAACAATGTTTTATACATATATATTCTAAAAGAAGGCATAATACCACAGTAGTGACGTCAAAAAGTGATAATTCCTCGAGGAAAATATATTTGAACTTTGACCCATTTGACTTCTCAAGACCATCACTTTCAATTCAAACACAAAATGTCTCGTTTTCAATCACTCGACAACACGCACAGTACAGAAATGTTCATTAATGATCAACAAAATGAGAATAAGTTTAAAAAAAAAAAAAATGTAAAGCTGGTACATTCGGAACTCAGAGAAACGGATAACGACATAGAACATCTGGACAACACTGAAACACTACATTTAAAAAAACCAAACTGTACTGCTGAACCTTGTCTTCTTTAATATTAGCATCACAAGGGTATCCATGTATTATAAAAAATAATAGATGGGCCTCTTCAGTGAGTTACAGGAAAACAATTCCATCTCGGGTTTCTCGGGTAATTTAGGACATCACAGAAAGCCTTGTTGAAATTATTTTCCTGTAACTCACTAAGCCCATCTACTACTCTCTCTCTCTCTATATATATATACCCGGTGGTCTGGCGAGTTTAGTTTTGCCGGGCCAATCTAGTTTTGCCAAGGGCTTCTGGGCAAATCCCGAAGTAACCACTTTTTTTTGGCACTTCGCCCGTGTCCAATCGGGCAAATCTCGATTAGCCCAGAACTTGAAAAGACTACTTGGCAAAACACATTTTTTCACAGTTTTCACTGAATTTGGGGTTTAGCCGGGCCAGTCTAGTTTTGCTAGCGCTTCAAAATCGATGCTGGGTGAACCTGGTTCACCCATGCCATTAATCTGCCGAGTCTAGTTTAAGCCCAATGCTTCAACATCGATGCTGGGCGAATCTGGTTCACCCATGCCATTAATTTGGACGACTCTAGTTTAGCCCAACACTTCAACCAGTCTAGCTTTGCCTATGTGAATTATTTCTACTCTCCCCTGCCAACTTCCAAATCGTGCCAGGGTACATGCCTCGCCTCCACTTCTGACAACAATGTAGCGACTGTGTGCTGGGTTTCCAGCAGCGGTGTAGAAAAGGCAGAACACCAGGGCTGGTTTTAATAGCGGTTAAAAACACAATTTTTATTAGCTCTCTCTCCCAGAAAGTTAGTGAAAACAGGTTTTGCCCAGTAGTCTTTTTCAAGTTCTGGGCTAATCTAGATTCACCCGATTGGATGCTGGCGAGTGCTTGTGCACCTGTTGTGTACTTGCATTCATTATATAGGTCTACCAATTGCAGTTTCAAACATGACATCTGGTACTACACTCGGTCAAAGAAAATTCTCAGATTGCTTGCCTTGCTTGCCAGGAAATGTTAGGCCAGAGATACACAAGCAATTTTAAGTGTCATTTCTAAAAATAAAAAAAAATTGACAACCGAATTGCTGTTGCTAAATGTGCCACATGCATCTTTATAATGCTGTCGCTGGGAGTCATAGTTATTGTGTTGAGGCTGTGCTATCATGTGAACGGAAGTGCTGGTGAAATGGCATGGGGACTGGGAGCCGTGGCTATGACGATAATTGTTCTGTGATAATAGAGTAGAATTGTAAGCAGTTTAATCATCCCATCATAAAAGAATATGCCGTGGGCCATGCATTCATGAGGCAGAAAAGATACTGTGGAGAGTATGCATTAAAATGTATGTGTAAAACAGTGACACAAACACAAAGCTTCATAACCTTTTACACAATGTCGAGATTCAGCAGGGTTGACTTGGGAGGCGACTATCTCATCATACTGTATGATGTCAAGTTGTTCAATTTTAAAACAGACTTGTGCTTTCTAAACAGCATCAATTTTACATGAGGAATGTTAGGCAATTCCGACCAGCAACTAAACTAAGTGTGTCCAAACGAATGCAGGCAACAAGAGAAAGACAGACCAACACTGTACTGAAACATTTTTAACTGACTGGGCAGGAAATAAACTGACCCTTCAACACAGAGATATGCAACTTGATTGGTCGTGGAGTCACCAAACCACAGGCAACCAGATTATTACATTTTTGTTTTAACGGATTATTTTGCTAAAACTTACCTTTGTAAAGACTGGCCGCCTGGGGCTGTTTCATAATCCACCAATGGCATTTCAGACCCTAACTGTATAAACAGAAATATTGCATAAGAGTGGTTTCTTTAAGAACTAAAACATTGAAAGACAGTGGCCAAGTTATATTTGAGGCATCAGTTGTATAAAGATGTGATATTTACAGGGCACCCTTAGTTCTGAACTTTTTCACCGACAGTAAAATGGGGTGTCAAGTTGGTCTACCAGTTTTGTCTGGAATCTTCATAAAGGACAAACTGAAAGGCCAGATTCTCAAAGCTTTTACTCCAATTTGCATTTAGCATTTTTTTCCCCGAAATAAATAATACAAATTAAAATATGCTTTGGTACATTTATTGGATGTGTTCTTCCTAAAAAAAACCTCTAATGACGATTTGGAGTCAATTTCTTTGAGAATCAAGCTGAAAATGTTCTACAGTGCTGAGGAATTTCATACCTGTTTTATAGTCGTTATTTCTTCATGCTGATCTATTTGCTCTTGGCTGAAGCGCTGCTCTACAGACTGCAAACTAAACAGCATTTGCTTCAGTGCTTCTACAGGCCCATGGTGCTTACTGGAGGAATATCCAGATGCACATGTCACAGCCTTCAAAAGATATACAGATTATCAATTAGAATTGTTCTTGCAGATACAAAATTTACCAACATGGGAACACACACCTCAAGCTTAGCCTGGTCATTATAGGATGTAAGACCAATGTTGAATCTTAGTCTATCAAAAGACAGCATTTAGAATTAGATGTAACAGAACACCTTCAAGTATCTGTATTCCAGCAATATATTTTTCAACATCTTGATGGTTTTTAGATTATCATAAATCAGATGGGGAATCCATTTCTCAACATAACAGGAGTAGCACAGTGTATCTTCATGCTCCCTCCTGTAATCGCCTAATTATTATTTTTTTAATTTGTCTAAACTTTTGTGACTCAATTTCCTATAGCAGGGAGTAGATTGTGGTGATCTTTGAACTTGAATATCAGTAGGGGATTATGACTTATTCACTTAGAAACAACCCATACAATATTTTGTTGTTAATGTTGACCACCCAAGTTAATCACTTATCCCAACCCTTAATATGGGATCACTCAAAGAGGAACACAACCTAAATGGTATGCAATTGCATTATGAAATAAAGATAACGGACAACTGTTTCCTATTGCATAAAATGTTTTCTGTTAACCTAAAAATAGGCATCAGTCTATCACAGTAAGTATTCACATTGCTAAACAAGGCTTTCAAGACATGAATTATTTTAAAACTAAAAAAGTGGGTCTAAATATTATAGAACATAGAATCTCAAAAGCATGCATAGGGCTGGAGATGAGAATCTTAATTTCCTTAGCTAGGATGTTGAGTTCCACAGTACTTTCAAATTCTGTACAGGATAGAACAGGTAAAAATCTAGATGATATAAATACTTTTTGTATTTGAATTATGAAGCAACGGTTGCTATTTTGCTTTTGTAAAAAAAAAAAAAAAAATATTCTGAGTGAAGTATCTATTCATGCTGTGCAGGGTACCACAAGCAGCAGCAATGTGAGCCCAGTTAGCATGGGTCAGACATGCCCTGAAAGGACCATTTCATTCTCCATGCCCATACAATCCTTGGCACCTCTTGGCAACTACTTGCAAAAGTACCTGCAAAGATCCCAGTGCCATTGTATTTGTTTTGCGATGTGGTCTACATTAGACTTCAATAGTGATTAAATTACAATAGTCTTTTAGCTATAAAGAAACACTGGCAAAAGTGGAAGATGATTATGGGCAAGTGTGACGGTACACCACGCCGTGTGTATTTGTATTATTTTGTATTATTATTTAAAATGTATTGTGTAGTGTGTAAAACACGTTGTTTCATTGTTAATTATTTTACAGCATGGATGGGGTTAAAATTCCCCATCCATGCTAAACTTGTGCAAAATGTGACCGTCTCCAGATGGATTAATTTATTACTAATCTGGAGACGGCCACATGTATAAAAACCCACAGCTTTGGCTGAACGGGGTTAGTGTGTTTAGAGGCGGAACGAGAGACGTGAGTCGTGAGATAAAGAGAAAAATACTAAAAACAATTGCTACCTGTGCTGGTTTTACACCAGCACGATACTTGTTTGTTCCGTGTCTGTTTTGTTTGTCTGTTTTGCCCACTGTGCAATTTACTTTTGAAAATGTTTTGTTTTCTGCTTAAATCTATTATTTATTATTAACGTGCGCACCAGCGCTTCATACCCTGCAAAAAATAATAATAATAATAATAATAATAATACAAATACACACAGGGGCGGGGTGTACCTCATCACAGCAAGCTATAACAGCATTGGTACATTCCGACTCGTTACAGTGCCTTGCGAAAGTATTCGGCCCCCTTGAACTTTGCGACCTTTTGCCACATTTCAGGCTTCAAACATAAAGATATGAAACTGTAATTTTTTGTGAAGAATCAACAACAAGTGGGACACAATCATGAAGTGGAACGAAATTTATTGGATATTTCAAACTTTTTAACAAATAAAAACTGAAAAATTGGGCGTGCAAAATTATTCAGCCCCTTTACTTTCAGTGCAGCAAACTCTCTCCAGAAGTTCAGTGAGGATCTCTGAATGATCCAATGTTGACCTAAATGACTAATGATGATAAATAGAATCCACCTGTGTGTAGTCAAGTCTCCGTATAAATGCACCTGCACCTGCACTGTGATAGTCTCAGAGGTCCGTTTAAAGCGCAGAGAGCATCATGAAGAACAAGGAACACACCAGGCAGGTCCGAGATACTGTTGTGGAGAAGTTTAAAGCGGTTGGATACAAAAAGATTTCCCAAGCTTTAAACATCCCAAGGAGCACTGTGCAAGCGATAATATTGAAATGGAAGGAGTATCAGACCACTGCAAATCTACCAAGACCTGGCGTCCCTCTAAACTTTCAGCTCATACAAGGAAAGACTGATCAGAGATGCAGCCAAGAGGCCCATGATCACTCTGGATGAACTGCAGAGATCTACAGCTGAGGTGGGAGACTCTGTCCATAGGACAACAATCAGTCGTATACTGCACAAATCTGGCCTTTATGGAAGAGTGGCAAGAAGAAAGCCATTTCTTAAAGATATCCATAAAAGTGTCGTTTACAGTTTGCCACAAGCCACCTGGGAGACACACCAAACATGTGGAAGAAGGTGCTCTGGTCAGATGAAACCAAAATCGAACTTTTGGCAACAATGCAAAACGTTATGTTTGGTAAAAGCAACACAGCTCATCACCTGAACACACCATCCCCACTGTCAAACATGGTGGTGGCAGCATCATGGTTTGGGCCTGCTTTTCTTCAGCAGGGACAGGGAAGATGGTTAAAATTGATGGGAAGATGGATGGAGCCAAATACAGGACCATTCTGGAAGAAAACCTGATGGAGTCTGCAAAAGACCTGAGACTGGGACGGAGATTTGTCTTCCAACAAGACAATGATCCAAAACATAAAGCAAAATCTACAATGGAATGGTTCACAAATAAACATATCCAGGTGTTAGAATGGCCAAGTCAAAGTCCAGACCTGAATCCAATCGAGAATCTGTGGAAAGAACTGAAAACTGCTGTTCACAAATGCTCTCCATCCAACCTCACTGAGCTCGAGCTGTTTTGCAAGGAGGAATGGGCAAAAATTTCAGTCTCTCGATGTGCAAAACTGATAGAGACATACCCCAAGCGACTTACAGCTGTAATCGCAGCAAAAGGTGGCGCTACAAAGTATTAACTTAAGGGGGCTGAATAATTTTGCACGCCCAATTTTTCAGTTTTTATTTGTTAAAAAGTTTGAAATATCAATAAATTTCGTTCCACTTCATGATTGTGTCCCACTTGTTGTTGATTCTTCACAAAAAATTACAGTTTCATATCTTTATGTTTGAAGCCTGAAATGTGGCAAAAGGTCGCAAAGTTCAAGGGGGCCGAATACTTTCGCAAGGCACTGTATACACCAATGATCCTTATCTATGAATTTTGACAACAAACTACTGATTAGAAAATACTTTTGCATAACCTTTTCTTTAAAAAGATCACGTATTACTCAGATATATTTATATCTTATTATGTTTTGGTATAAGATTCTGATGATAACTTTCTTGCGAACCTCTTTGTTGCTCTTCAGCTTGTCTCTTGCTGCTCCATCAGATTCCAGTAATTCAGCACCACCTACTGGCACCGGGGGTTTACTGCATAAAGAAAACAAATCAATGATTGCAGTGGCTGTAGCATGCTCTCCACACTTGATTAAAATGGAAAAGGTTAGTAAAACAGCAAATGTAAATTACTTTAATGTTCCAGATAGGATATGATATTTACATAAGGTAGTACAACATGCATTAATACAGTTTTGTCCCTCAGGGGGCAGATTTATTTTTTGTTTTATAGTCCCTTTAAGTGGCCTTGCTGCCCAGGACCCTTTACAGATATTATATTCAGTCAATTCTAAAAGGTTCTGTCAGCCAATAAAATCAGTGCCTAAAAACAATTGACTTACAAAAAGTGGTTAAATGGGGTGGTTAAGCATGAGCATCCATTTATTGACCCCCCTTTCCAAGTTATTTGCTTTTTAAAAAAAGATGCTTTAAGAATGAAAGGTGCTCTCACAAAGTTACTGGTGGATTGTCCCAGGACCGGTCAGCCTCCAGCACCTCTTCAGTCTGAGGACTCCCATGCTCTCTTACACTCCGACCCAGCCCAAGAGCTGGGGATGAAAGAGCCTTCTCTGCTTTAAGAATCAGTAATTCAATCTTATCATCTTAAAAAAAAAAAAAGAAAAACACAAAACAGTAAATCAATGGATGATTCCATGCCATATTAACAAATGGTCCCCACTTAACCTCTGATTTTGACCAAACTCATGTTAGTGATAGTGGCATGTTGAAAGTTGTGCTTACAATATTATCTTGAACTAAAAATCTGTTTTAACATTTTTATAGCAATATAAAAAGGGCGGTAAGCTCTGATGCATTGTTGCCATTGATAATCTTGATTTAGGCATAGTGAACATATATTTCTAAGAAACCTGGAGCCATGGAACTTGATTCAATACAGTACTTTTTTACCTGATTTGACATGGAATGCCCCATTTATATTGAACCAAGACTTTCAAGACTTTGTCAAATGCTTGAAAACAGTGATGTTGCACAGTATGGCCCTGGCTTAGCACATTCAACCATTAGAAACAGCTAAAGAGAAGAATCTTAAAACAGATTCTTGTGGAGTTTGACCCTTCTATGAATAAAACTGTGACTGTATGTTGTGAAAAACAGGAGGAGTAGTACAGAAATATTCAACTTAAATTCAAATTCAATAACAGAGATTTAGTGTGACTAAGTAGCCCTGTCTTGCCTCTAAAAGACTCCTTGTAATCGTTTTTCCTTTCCACTTCAACCGTAGCAAGTTGCTCTGTTTGCTGCTTCTTTTTTGTAAGCATGGTGCTGCGGTACACATCATCACCAAGTCTCAATAGGTTGGCCAGATTCTCCTTCTGAAGATCACAATAAGATGCCTCTAGGTCATCAAGCCAGGACACAATTTTAGGCTCAGATCTCCGCTCCTGTCCCAGTGAGTAACCCTCTGTTTTTGGGTTTGACGCTAGAGTGTGACTAATGTTGGATGCTAGATCACAGTCCTGTAGCCAGCCAGGGTATTTCACATCAGGCAAGCTAGTTATCCCTGAAAAATCTATTTCCGACTTCTGGCAGGTCAGCCACCTGGGATAGTTTTTGGCAGAGCTTGTATACAGCTCAGATTTGTTCTGCTTGCAGTTCTCAGATGACAGGGGAGTTGAAAGAATATGTTGCAAGGGTTGGTTGCACTCAGCTTTATGAGACTGGTGGCTGGAATGTGTTCCAAAAATGTCCTCAAGTGATGTGTTTTTTCCACTCTTCCTCCTTCGCTGTACATGAGAGTCCAGCTCTTGGGGGGCAGAAGCCTTGGATGATATGTGAACGTGACTAGAAGCAGGATCATTGTAGGACCTACTGTAGGATTTTGAATGTGGACTACAATCCACGGAGAGCCGAGTATCACGTTTTGACATAGTCAAGAGGGCTGAGGTGCGGGTGATGGGCAATGAACCATCTGGCGGCAAGATAAGGAGGTCATCAGTGATGAGGCTAACAAGGTCAGGGTCATTGGCAATTGATCTTCCTACCGGCAAGTTTAGAAAATCCAACTCCCTCTCAGAAAGGCTTTCCTTAAGAACTGAAAAAAGCACACATATAATTCAGATTAAAACATGTAACTGCAGTTACAAAGACACACATGGCATCTGGCTTACAAACCTCAGGGAGTGGATTTGTGTACA
The DNA here is from genome assembly GCA_030684275.1 of Acipenser oxyrinchus oxyrinchus. Taxonomy (NCBI): domain Eukaryota; kingdom Metazoa; phylum Chordata; class Actinopteri; order Acipenseriformes; family Acipenseridae; genus Acipenser; species Acipenser oxyrinchus. Next base: position 79,801,828 of record CM060247.1, on the reverse strand, counting down.
TTTACTCACTTCTACCAGTCTATCAAATATAAGTCTTCTTTTGTAATTCAACTTAAATTTAATGTTTAGTTTTGCTCAGTGAAGAAGCTGTTCACATAAATATGCACAAAAGCAATTCTCTTTTTTGATGTCAACATACATGACCAAGTTTTCAAAATCAGGCATGCTGACATGGTTCGTCTGAACAATATTTATCCACATCTCTGGCTTAAAAAGAAGTATGTAGCGATAGAGTTTGAATTAAAACTCCGCCATCGAGTCTAATTAAATAACGGGAGTGCCACAGTTACATTGGATGGCAGAAACTGACAATCCACTAAACCTGTCAATAAATATTTTGTGTGCAAGATTACCGTCTCTGTTCTTAAACTGTGCTCTGGGGTGGCTGACTGTGTTTCTCTTACGGTGCAGCCTCCCAGTGCTCTTCCATGAAGAGCCAAGGCTTTTCTCAAAGTCTTCAATGTAGGCATCCAGGGCTTCTGTAGCAGACTCATAATGCCTATCATTATACTTGATAGAGGAATGACTAGAATCAGTGTAAACAGAGCTTTTCAGGTGTCCAGAACTGGCCAGCAGAGAAGTGACTGTGGATTCTGGGGAGTGGATCACAGCTTTATTCATATTGTCAATGGTGTCTACAAATGACACTCACAGAGCTATAACCTGAAAAACAAATTCATTTGGGTTATTCCAGCAGTTCACATACATATGGCAATGCCTGTAGGATGTTAAAATGAAAATGTAGGGCACTTATCCAATACTGGGCCCTAATCACGAAAAGGTTCAGAATTGAGTTAACAACAAATCGAACCGCAGTTTATTAATAAAAACAGACATACAACATCATTGTGAATGGGGCACACAAAATCAAATAGAACATTCAAATATCTAACATAACTTTAAACATGCATCACTAATGTGTTTATAAATATAATTTAATAGTTTATTTTAGAGGGAATGTTAAATCCAAAGAAAAACAAGTTATTATTTTCAAATCAAACTTTAATATTAAGAGTGCATTGCTTCTGTAACCCTTTATGATCAAGTTATTACTTTCACCGATTTACATAGCAAACAAAACTGTAACAAATAATAATAATAATAATTTATAGCAAGAATCTATTATTAGACATGCATTTGCTGTCTCAAATCGAAACGCTTAACATTCCAGTGAATCTCCAGCCCAAACATACTTTTTAACCATAAACTAAACAGAGCAGTCAGATGAGAAAGCATACTGGTTCGCTTTATATATATATATATATATATATATATATATATATATATATATATATATATATATATATATGCTTTAATTGTACCACTTAACTTTTTATCTTGAAAAAATGACGTATGTTGTCATAGTGGTTGGGACATCAAAACCAGTAATCTCTCGCTTGAAACAAAACAATCCAGTTCAACTTCTATTCTAAAACAAATCAACGAAGTCTGCCCTGTGTAAACAATTTCTCTAACTGCTTACATTTCCTCTGGAAACTTCAAACGTGAAGCGAATGATGCGCCAATCCCAGATACCCCTAACGAGCTCAGGCAAAAATGTCAATAACAGATAACAAACTGTTGGAACATTGGAACCTTATCCGGAGTTTTCGAATATCAACTACCCCATAGATATTATTTTCATAGATTTGACTACACTGTAGTTTGTGGCTAATTAAATATATTAAAAAATATAAGAAAGTAGTATTTTACCACTTACTTAAAAATAAACAATTGATCGAAGAAGTGAATAGTTCTGTAATCAACTTCGTGTACGTAGTTGATTGGCCATTACATTCCCTACAGTTCACTGTTCGCCGGTACACTGGTGCCAACAGTGTGCGAAGTTTTAACTGCAACTAGTCGGTTTTGGGTCTCCAGAAATCAATACGGGTCTGTTTAGCTTTTTTTGTGTTCTTTGTGACTGCTACTCGAGACATATGACACCGATTTACAAAACAATTAAAAGCAAAGTTACGTTTAGATATGCAGTGTCGGGTTCTGCCACTAATTAAGTCATAACACACACTCGTTTGTATTTTGTATAATTTGTGATTGCTTTCAGCTTTGTATGTTTTACAGTACATAAAAATGTGTTGAGTAAACAGGGTCATGCTATTTCTTTCCACAAGCCATTATATTATTGATTAGTTATGGTTAGTGACATCATATGTCACGTGACACTTTAAATCTCAGCTATTGGAACATGGGGTTGTGTACATCCATTCAATACAATTCAAATCAATTTTAAAATGTCTTGAGGCAAAATATCACAGGGTATGTTCAGTGTTAACATTTGTACAGAAAATGTCATTGTGTTGCATGTGGAAGTTAGGTGTAGGAAATATCAAAACAGTGAAACTGGATATTTCATGTTTCTATTAATAGCCAACAGTATGTAGTTGCTGATTTATAATATGTTTAAAATAGGCAAATATATTTAAAAAAGAGTCATGTAACATTAAGTACTAATCTCACAAGTTACTGTAATATGCAGTTCATTTTGCTCAATTTCAAATGTGGGTCTATTGTATTATGATTAAAATATATAAGAGAATTATATTTAAGTGGCATAAACAATTGAGGACTCTGGTGAGGATTAAGGTATCTGGTTCACACTCAGCCCTTCCGGGTTTCACGACCATTTTAAGTAATTTTCCTGTTTTCATTAGCATTAATGCCTCTTTCACGTCTCCCATGATTGCTATTGATTAGGGGTTACTATTTTCAGAAGATGTCTCAGATTGAAATGCACTGACGAAAGTCTCCATTGTATCATGTGTTGCACACAACAGGAATAAAATCCCTCAGTAACATATTTGAACAGTTAATATGCAATAAAAAACACTTTAACCAGATACTTTTTAATTGTGGAATTTATAACTGGGAGAGTAGTAGCTTTGCAAGAGAAAGCACTTCTGATTATTATTTTGTTTTTTATAAAAGATGGATTACCTCCAAATAGCAGATGAAGTTGCCCAGAAGATTTGGTCATATAACCAAGATGACTCAGGGTGGAAATTGGCCAAGAATTCAGTAAGAATCCGACATTACCTTCAATGGAATTTGTATCAGAATAACAAGGTCCTATTTTCAAGAAACTCCAAAAGGTATATCTTCAGAAAGGAATAAACACACTTTAATACTTTAAAACTAGGAAGAAAATGCTCACAACCAAAATTGAACAACTGCTGCCTGAAACTGTATTCATCTTAGAAAATCTGCCCTTGTCTTGGTACTTGCTTCAAAATACACCCTAATATTTCCTTTTGTTACCGTGTCCTGGAAGCCTTCCAGCGATTATGCAGGAAACCTGTAAGTTTTCTTATTATGATATAATATGACATGACGTTACGGGCTGATGTATATGATCATGATAATGAGGGTCGCCATGAGCACCGCCTGTGCATCGAGCTATTTAGCGGCTGCACTACAGCGTAGAGGTGAGGTGAGGTAAGAGTACAGAGAGCAGCAGGCGGTGTATGAGATCTGTGAACACGAAAATCAAACCAAACAAAAAATGTGTCAGAGGAAGGGCAGCGAAGTCCTCTTGGCGCACGGAAAAGAAAAGAGGAGGAGCTGAGAGTCCTTCACGGCTGAGGTCACTCAGCATAAAATTGAGTTATTTGGAAAAGCCAACATCAGTTATGCTGCCAAAGAGGCCATATGGTCCTCTATAGTGAAGAAAGTCAATGCTGTAGGTGTTACCAGTCAGGTGGTGAAAAGGGGAAATTCAGCTATTAGATCTAGCATGACCTGTGGAGTGAGATAACACCTTACCACCGCATCCTCCAGCATCCCAAGCAAAGTGACCCTGGGTTTGCATATGCAGGGTCTTCTCTGTCTTGCCCTTGCCCTCCGAGTGTGTTCCTGCCTCTCCTCAACAAGAGCCAAGCATCGCTGCATCAGGAAGTGTACCACAGCAGCCATCCTGAGGCCAGTGACGGGTCTCTGAAGGTGTGTGGTTTTAAACAGTTCTTAATTACTTGCTTCTACAATGATTTGCACCTTGTAAGAGGAGGTGCAAAGCTTTTGGAGGGTCAGCAATTGCAAGGCAAAATCCTTACTTCTCTTTAAAATGTTTGTGCCTGCTTCCAGATACCCGTTCAATTCCATGCTCTTTTCTTCATTTGAATACATTTGTGGGTGCAGAACAGCAGGTGAAAACCATTCTTTACCTACACCGCATTTTTAGTGTCTGCGCACCCTCACCCTAGCTCCTGCCAGGTGCTTAATGATCCCTGAATCCCCGGATGTGCTTCCCGCGGTTGGTAGGGGTCATTGCTGGTGCATAGTTGCAAGCATAGTCCCAAACAGTAAAACATAAGGCTGCAGACAGAACGGTTCTCGTGCGTGTGAACAGCACAGCTGCGGGGTTGTACAATCAGTACCACAAGTCTGCACAGACAGTTCCAGCACAGACGCATATATAAGAAAGAACAGGCGTCAGCCCTTTGTTACAGTACACACACAGAGAAATAGAAAACAAGTAGGAATAAAGCACACATCCCACATCTGTACTGATAAATAATAACAATACAACGCTATACATTAGTGAAATACTGGACAGATATCGTGGAGAGGGTATAATAGAAGATACTCCTGAGAAAATCATTCCCTTCATGTACTTGCCTGAATACAGGAACAAATGGGACACAGCTGTGAAGTCCTACATATTCTTAGAGAGGATTGATCAGGTAAAGAAGTCAGTTATTAGGTCACCCTTATCTTAGCATCTTGGTTAAAGTCTGTTCCCCACATACTCTTCACTTTTTGAATTTGTAAAATGCTTTGTGAACAGTACTGCCCTCTTCTGTCAGAATAATAGAATGATTGTTTTACTTTACTTTCAGGTTAACATTTATCACTGGATTATACATTTTTAATAACCTACATTTTTTTTTTTTTTTACCAAATTGCCTTTTCATCAGAACATAAGAAAGTTTACAAACGAGAGGAAGCCATTCAGCCCATCTTGCTTGTTTGGTTGTTATTAGCTTATTGATCCCAGAATCTCATCAAGCAGCTTCTTGAAGGATCCCAGGGTGTCGGCTTCAACAACATTACTGGGGAGTTGGTTCTAGACCCTCACAATTCTCTGTGTAAAAAGTGCCTCCTATTTTCTGTTCTGAATGCCCCTTTATCTAATCTCCATTTGTGACCCCTGGTCCTTGTTTCTTTTTCAGGTCAAAAAGTCCCTGGAGTCGACATTGTCTATCCCTTTTAGGATTTTGAATCAGATCACCACGTAGTCTTCTTTGTTCAAGACTGATTAGATTAAATTCTTTTAGCCTGTCTGCATACAACATGCCTTTTAAACCTGTGATAATTCTGGTTGCTCTTCTTTGCACTCTTTCGATAGCAGCAATATCCTTTTTGTAATAAGGTGACCAGAACTGAACACAATATTCTAGGTGAGGTCTTACTAATGCATTGTAAAGTTTTAACATTACTTCCCTTGATTATAATTCAACACTTCTCACAATATATCCAAGCATCGTGTTGGCCTTTTTATAGCTTCCCACATTGTCTAGTTGAAGACATTTCTGAGTCACCATAAACTCCTAGGTCTTTTTCATAGATTCCTTCTTCAATTTCAGTATCTCCCGTATGATATTTATAATGCACATTTTATTGTCATTTTCAAATGTACAGTGCATTATGAGATGATATATGTGTATATAATTATGCTATTTAGACACATTTAGTGTGTTGTTTTAAGTGGCGAGGTATCTTTCCTATACTAGGACAGCAGATTGCAGTTTTGAGAGGAGTTGCCTTTCCTAGACCTACAGGTCTGCAGTGTTGAAAGAGTCAAACATGCCAACAACAGCTGAGATGATTAATCAAAACCGACATAAAAACTGTTTTACAATAACTAATCAATTAAAGCTTTGTAAATTTTATAGGTGTCTACCAGATACTACACTTAACTAATTTAGCAAAGTACAGAAAGCATCTTTTTTTTTTACAAATACTATAAATTATTATTTTGAACATTCCAATATAAAAATTAAAATATTTTCAACAGTGCAGCCTGCAGCAAGCTTGCCGATACTGACAGAATTAAATGGCTGATATATTTGTTCTTCCTACAGGACACTGTGATATTTCACACTATTACCCACAGTTATGGACTGGGACTCATTTCCTCAAGGGATTTTGTTGACCTCATCAATGTTAAAAGATATGAAGGGGGCATTGTAACGACCAACTGTAAGTATATCTTTGAAAATGAAAGAATAAACCAACATTTTAGTCTAGTAGTCTACTATTAGCATAATCAATCTCAAGTAAAACCTTTTTTTAAAAACAATTCTCTCATTAGCACATCTTGGTTTTGCTTAGTTTATCAGATTTTATTTTGACTTCAATTTATTCTGCCATCACATTAGGGTGTCACCTGACCTATGGTTGAAATTCTCAAAGCTTTTTCTCCAAATTGCCTTTAGTGTGATTTTTTTTTTAGAAAGGAAAATCACTACCATTTCAAGTAAAAAGTTTAAAAAAAAAGCCTCAGACAGAAAATGCTGGGGTTGTAAATAGTCTCACATGGTTTCTTTTTAGTGTTTTACACTGTGTGTGAAACATTCAGGTGGTGTCCAAATACCTACAGGAAGTTCATTTATTGTTTGGTCGAGGTAAAAAATAGCTTCACCAAAAATTGAAATGTCTGGAATTATTATTATTTTTTAAATCTCCAATTATTTTAACCCTATTTTCTCCCAATTTGGAATGCCCAATTATTCTTCTTCTTATTTTTCTCCTTCACATAGCGATTCCCCACACAGCTTAGGGACCTGAGGCTCAGTGGAAGTCCTTCGATCCCACGAGCCAATCTGCGTCTTTACACCCAGGAACTTCGAGAGCGGATGTCTGCAGGCTACCGGCCTTTGGTAGGGAGCATGGATCCTACACTCATTCACCGACTTGGTTAAATATTGTTGTCAATATGAACACTTCTCCCTGGAACCTGTAAATATATTTTGTAAATATGCAATCGGTGTCTCTATTTAGGGGCAGTACCAACTTTTCATTTGATGAACCAGTTTTTGTTTCGTTTATTTGTAAATAAATTTGGGTTACCCCTTCATCTGAAACTGCACTCTCCGTGGAAAAAACACTCATGGAAAAAATAATAATGTGGCAAAAGATTAGTTAATTCCTGTAAAAATACCCTATGCTAATTCCGTTAAAGGTGAAACAGCTTCTATAGTACATTTTTGGCCATCACTTGTAGGCAAAAGTCCTATCCTATAGACACTTGTACAAGGCCTGGTGTTAACTTCTGTTTTGCACTCTTGATTCTAGCTGCGAGTGTGGATTACCTGAAATGTCCTCCTTCTCCATCTCACGTACGTGGACACAACAACCCCTGTGAATACATCTGCTCCCCATTGCCAGAGTAAATATTCTGTTAAAGACTGTTCTTTTTCTCTGTAACACAAGGGAGGCAGAGTCAAACTAATTTAACACCTTCAGAATTTCTATAGGCTTGTGAAACACTATGGGATTGTATTCTGCTGACTGTGCTTGTTTCGTCCATCAGCAGCAAGAGCGATGTGAAGGTCCAGAGAAACTCAGACCAGAGAAATTGAACCTCCTGGCATGCATTCAGCCTACCGAAACCGAACTGAAATCTATGTGATCATGTCAGTTTATGAAAGCACTTGATATTTTTATAACTTTGGGATTTTTTATTCTGCTCATTTGATTATAATGGATAGACAACTTACGCATTTGAACAGTTTTCTAATGCACATTTGTCTGAACTTACAGGACTCCAGGGCATTCTAAACTAGTGGTGTTTATCCAGCCTGATCTTGGAGGGAAGCTACCGCGATCTGTAGTGGAGTTTGCCATACCGAACAACATTGTCAACTTAATCAATGATACACGAACAGGAATAAAAGCAATGTGCTAGTATTGGAAAAAAAAAAAAAAAAAAACATTGGGTGGAGGAACAAATCACAGTCATTCCATAGCCACCAGTTTCATACGCCAGAGGGAAAAATAAATGTGACCTTCTGGCTTCTGTAACTTAAAAAACTGCAACAAAATGCACTCAGAATTAATACACCAATTACAGTTTCCCAACAAAATGTATGTTGCCAGAGGAGAAATAACTGAGCGTCTACTACAGCAGGGGTTCCGAAGCTGGGAGCCACAGGATTGTTTCAGGGGGCACATACAAAAATGTTCCCTCCCAAATAAAGCGATATTCCCCAGACCAGGCGGTCAATTAATGTACACGAATATAAGCAATTATATTTGTGCACTTTTTAATTACATACATTTTTTTATTAAATAAATAAATGCAGGATTTCTGCCAATGTATGGTTCCCCTACATAAACAAAATAAACCATACTGCTCCCGCTTACCTTACCAGGCAGGTTGCAGTCAGACAGTGTACTGAATACACTAATTATGCTGGCTGTGGAGCGGTTTCTTAAACGTGTGAGAAATGACTGAACACAATGAAAGTACATCTACCGGTACAAACTAACAACCCCTCTCACTGAAGATCAAAATCAAGATGTCGGGTGGGGTCCTCAGCCAGGGTGCCTAATGTCATGGGGTCCTGGTCCCAGTATATGTGCTTACCTCATCAAAAGATTAACAATGTTTACGTTTTTAACATGGTTGGTATTTGTATTACCCTGTGACAGGATAGCGTCATGGCCCAGGGTGCTATCGGCCGGAGAGAGACTCAGAACACAGAAAGCTGCAAGTTTAAATGCAAGTGTGCACGTTTATTTTACAAACACAGAACAGACAACGAACAAAACACATTAACAAAATAAAAGGCACAAGGGCCTTTTTCATCTCACTTTTGATAATGTAACAACTACTTTGAAAACGTTCAATAGTCAGTCTGTTTTGAGTTTTGCTGAATAATTTTTTTTTTTTTTTTAAAGGTAAAGATGCATTAACGTTTTACATTAAATACAAATTTTATTAGAAATAAGTTTAGAAAATATATATGTATACACACACACAATGCTGAGTATTCAATGAATTCAGGTTGGCTTGAAATATTTAAATAAACTGTTAGACTGAGTACTTTTGGCTGAAGTCTGTTTGGTTTCTTTGGCTGTTCTTGCTTTACCAATATGTTTATTGACATGGATTTTAGAAACAGTTTCCTGTTGTTTCCACTCGTTTAACAGTTCCTGCTGAAGCTCTGCAGGCAGTTCTGAAAACACTTTTGGGTCCACGTGGGAGGGAACCTGATCTGCTCGATTTACAGTCTGAAGGTCCACTGGATCTGCATCCATGCTGGATGAACTGTGTGGTTCAGTGTGTTCTCCACTGCTACCAGCAACCTGTGTGCTGGAGTAATCAATATTATTTGGTTGGATTTGTGCATCTTGTCTGCATTCAACTGACAAGGAGTGTGAACTCTCGCTTTAGCTGTGGAAGAGATTAAGCTTTCACACTGTGGATTCTGCCGCAGAAAGTGTGAAATGTCACCTTTTGAGGCTGTCTTCTGTAAAGTCATTTTGTTCTGCTTGTAAGCACCACTAGACAGGGTGGTGGATATTGTTGAAGTAATCTCCCTCTGAATGTCTTCAGGGAGCTGTCTGAAAACCTCCGGGTCAATCCCGGAGGAAGATAAAGGTCTGCCCCTGGTGATGACGATCCGCTCTTTATCTGCTGCTTGTCTAGTAAGTTTTTGGAATCAGCTGCATTCTCTCCAGAAGCAGTCATGATATTTGTTTCTTTTAGGTCACCAGCTGCTATATCAAAATACTTGTGTCTGCTTAACACCTGATTCTTTGCATGTGTACTGGTGCCAGACTCACCCTTTAAAAAAGAAGTAAAGCAATAATATGTTATTCACCATTTTATTATATTACAAGAGATTGAACATATACGTTCTAAGAGTTTTAACATACACATGCAATAAAGAAAGGACTATCATAGGTACTGATTGTGTACTAATATGTTTTACCCAAGCAGAACATATATTTAAATCTTTACTGTAATATGTGTCAGATATATTTCAGCTACAAGTCTTGTTATATTAATATATTAATCCTCAATTAGTTTTATTTTTCTGTTATGTCACACTCTTTTTAGGAACTTGTATCTCTGTGGTTACTACTGAAATATAAACAATGGTACATTTGCTGTGCCTTACCTGGCTACAAATACTGGAATTCAATTTGAATGAAGACTGACTGGGGTGTTTTAAAAGAACCCAATAGAGCTTCTGGTGGAGGCTGATGCAGGCTGCAGGTTTGACATGCACACGTTTAGAAGAGTTAGGTGAAATGGTGCTTTCAAGTCAATCATTTTTCGAAATAGCTTCATTAAAATATCCACTAGTGGGGCCATGACATCAGGGTTACCTGCCACAAAACAGACATACAGAAGAGAAAGAAAAACGAAATTTCCTTCACCTGAATTATTGATGAATTAATCAATCTGAAATGTACATTAAATACATTAAAGTCATTCTGTAAAACCAGGCCAAATGATGTATATGGGCAAGAATCACTAATGGGTCAAAAAGTGTGATGACATCCATAAACTTTTAATATTAACCAAACTTGCATCACTTGAAGTATAAAGCCCCTAATTATACAAGGACAGGACATCAGACCTACATAGTTCTGTGTGACATTGAGGCTGTGGGCTGAATGAATAATGTAATGCATTTCAAATACATAATGCTAAAAAAAAAATATGTCAAGACGCATACCTGTTTTTCAGGTTTTTCAATGAGGACACCCTTTGTTGTCTGACAATGACACGAACAGTGGATAATGCAATGTGAGGATTGGTATATCTCTACCTGTGGCAGTTTTCTGGCCAATATGGTTTGGAATGGGACACTGCCGGCTCTCCGACTGAACCACTTGTTAGTTGCTGAAAAGCCTGATAGTGAGCCGGACTGTACGAGGCTGTCTTCCATCCTTTTGCATCCTGAGAGCAAACACAGTGTTTTTTGTAACATAATTAGTTACATATATAATATAATTCACTGCAAGAAAAGATTGAAGTGGTAATAACTTTTTAACACTACATACTGGAAGAATCTTTCTTCTAAAATTATAATTGGAAAGAAATAAACCTTTACAATTCAAGGAGGTAACTAAATGGTAACATTAAAATTAAAAGTTGCAATATCCTGGATTTGACTCATCTCTGATACTGTGCACCTACTGTAAGGCATCTGGGTTAACCAAACTGGGTCAAAGTAGGATTTCATTCAAATTAGTTGCAGCTTTCCAGGGTATACGATTTATATTTTTTTAATGTAAAATAAAATACAGTACAATACCTGTCTAGGAGGTTGGTCAACAGTTCTTCAATCTTTTGCACAACCTCAGTTTCTGTAGAGATATTCTTGAAGGAATCTTCATCACTAAGAGACTGAAATACAGTTAAAAAACTTTAACACATAAGAATTGCAAACAAACTGCTCCACATTATATTTACTTTGTTGTCTTGTGTGTTTTAGGTGTTTCAAAATTTGTACAGGTGCAATGCAATGCATGCACATACATTTTACAAATTGTTTAAAAAACAACAACATTGAAATTAACAATCAAGTCGTTTTCTTTAAAAAAATAATTTGTAGTTGAATATTATCTCAGTGACCCATGAAAAAGATGTTATTGAGCAATTAAAATAAACATCATTGAAAAAAGCAGGTGCATTCATCCTCTCTGCAGCAGTACCTGAGGGGGCCCTGAAGGGGTGACGGGAGCCTCGTCGACTCCGTGGCTCAGGCTGTGAATGCGCTGGGCAGCCGCGGCCCCAAGCACCTTCTCTAGTGATGCTAGGGGAAAGACCTGCAAATCCTGTATTCTGAAGAGTCCCAGTGACTGAAGCTTCTGAGCAGTTCTATAACCAACTCCTGCAGGGGTGAGAACACTGCTATCTGTAGTTCATGTACTTGCACTGTATGTTTATTATGTATTACGTCACATTATATACAACAATAGGTGAAATACAGTAATAATGCACATACAGTGGTAACAGAACAGACTTTCAGAAAGATTATTATGGTAAACCTATTTATTACAAATAAGCATGCTGCTGCATAGGGGATTTGTTAAATAATAAGCTATAAAAGTTAATGAGTAAATAATAAAGTAAACATTTTCATTTTAGCTTAATTATTGCAGTTGTCTTTATTTGAATTGTTGTGCATTGGTATTTCTTTAAAGCTGCCTGTGGCAGGCTGGCTTGCAGTGGTGACGTCACGGACCAGGAAGTAACTGAAACCACAACAATGGATGGGCGGGCTTAAACTGAACGCAAACGGCGCTCAGTTAATTTTATTAATCAAAATAAACAAAACAAAAGATTTAAACAAAACAGAAAACAAAAAGGCGCTGGCCAAACAAATAAACAGACAAACAAGTAAGTGACGTGCTGGCTAAACCAGCACGCTTTAGCAATTGTTTTCTTGTACCTCTCTATCTCCCCGTACTTCCTCTCTGCATCCAACACTCAACACCGCAGCACGGACAGCTGTCGGTTCTTATACTCTGGCCGAGGGGTTAACTAGCTGTTTATCTTATTACCCTCGGCCACAGTCTGCATCGTTTGGTAAGGATGCATGACTGTCAGCTAGTTAAATAATCAGTAGCTGATCAGTCATGCATCCTCACGGGTTTTTAAATATAAATATAAAAGACGCGGGCGCTTTTACCGCAGCAAAACAAAAATACAAATAATAATACATAGGGCGGACACTCCGCACACATGCCCCCCTTGCGCAGCACACATGGCCTTTTCGCCACCTCCCCTTATTCCCTAAAGTCCCGGCTAGCAGTCCCGGGCGCAGGAACAGGGGCAGCAACGGGCCAAAGGTGGCGGCCACGGTGGGATGTCCTCCTCCCACCCAAACAGCCGTAGGTTCCAATGGCCCGCGCACAGGCCGCTCCTTTGGCCAAAAATTTTGGGGGTGGTCTCCAGACCTGCCCCCTTCTTCATGGCCGGCAGCTCCCCTCCGTGGGGCTCCGCCACCCTCTCTCCTGCAGCGAATTGCTGCGGGGAGCTGGTCTCCTGACCTCCCCCTTCTTCATGGCTGGCAGCTGCCCTTCATGGGGCTCCAGCCACAGTATTTCCTGCCGCGAAGTGCGGCTGGGGAGCTGGTCTTCTGACCTCCCCCTTCTTCGTGGCCGCAGCTGCCCTTCATGGGGCTCCAGCCACAATATTTCCTGCCGAAGAGTGCGGCTGGGGAGCTGGTCTCCTGACCTCCCCCTTTTCCGTGGCGGCAGCTCCCCTTCATGGGGCTCCAGCCACAGTATTTCCTGCCAAAGTGCGGCTGGGGAGCTGGTCTCCTGACCTCCCCCTTTTCCGTGGCCGGCAGCTCCCGCTCATGGGGCTCCAGCCACAGTATTTCCTGCCGTATGGCAGGACTGGTAGCGACCCCAAGCAAAACAGGACCCTCGGGAGGCGATGGCAGCAGCAGCGACCCTCGGGAGGCGGCGCAGCAGCAGCGGACCCCGGGAGGCGACGGCAGCAGCAGCAGTAGCGGACCCTCGGAGGCGAACTCGGGAGGGGAGCCCCTGGCCATGGAGGCGCAGCGGAGCTCCACTTCTCCTCGTACCCTATAACTGGTGGCTCTCCAGGCGATGCGGAGCAACAGGCAGCCCCAGGCGATGCGGGCAACAGGCAGCCCCAGGCATGCGGAGCAACAGGCAGCCCCAGGCGTCTGCGGAGCAACAGGCAGCCCCAGGCGATGCGAGACAGGCCTTCTTGGGCGGCGGGCAGGCATCCTTGGCGAAGTGAGGCAGGCATCCTTGGGCGGCGCAGGCAGGCATCCTTGGGCGAAGTGAGGCAGGCATCCTTGGGCGAAGTGAGGCAGGCATCCTTGGTAGGTGCGAAGCAACAGGCATCCTTAGGCGGTGCGAGGCAGGGCAGGAGCAGTTCTTCCCATGATGGTGGATGTGGAACCAGCAGGTATTCACCCTCTGCTGGTGGAGGTGGAGATGGAACCAGCAGGTATTCACCCTCTGCTGGTGGAGGTGGGAGGGGCAAGCAGTCCTCCCACGGGGTTGAGGCGGAACCAGCAGGTATTCACCCTCTGCTGGTGGAGCTGGGAGCGGCAAGCAGTCCTCCCACGGCGGTTGAGGCGGAACCAGCAGGCATTCACCCTCTGCTGGTGGAGCTGGGAGCGGCAAGCTGTTCTCCCACGGCGGTTGAGGCGGAACCAGCAGGTATTCACCCTCTGCTGGTGGAGGTGGGAGGGTCAAGCAATCCTCCCACAGCGGTTGAAGCGGAACCAGCAGGAATTCACCCTCTGCTGGTGGAGCTGGGAGCGGTAAGCAGTCCTCCCACGGCGCTTGAGACGGAACCAGCAGGCATTCACCCTCTGCTGGTGGAGGTGGGAGGGGCAAGCAGTCCTCCCACGGCGGTTGAGGCAGAACCAGCAGGCATTCACCCTCTGCTGGTGGAGGTGGCAGAGACAGAAGCAGCTCCTGCTGCTCTGCTCCTGGCGGTGGTGGAGACAGAGGCAGCTCCTGCTGCTCTGCTCCTGGTGGTGGTGGAGACAGAGGCAGCTCCTGCTGCTCTGCTCCTGGTGGTGGTGGAGACAGAGGCAGCTCCTGCTGCTCTGCTCCTGGTGGTGGTGGAGACAGAGGCAGCTCCTGCTGCTCTGCTCCTGGTGGAGACAGAGGCAGGGCTCCTCACCCTCCAACGCTGGAGACGGCAGCAACGGCTCCTCTCCCTCTGGCTGGAGACGACAGCGGCGACTCCTCTCCCTCTGGCTGGAGAAGGCAGCGGCGACTCCTCTCCCTCTGGCTGGAGAAGGCAGCGACGACTCTCTCCCTCTGGCTGGAGAAGGCAGCGACGACTCCTCTCCCTCTGGCTGGAGAAGGCAGCGGCGACTCCTCTCCCTCTGGCTGGAGAAGGCAGCGACGACTCCTCTCCTCTGGCTGGAGAAGGCAGCGACGACTCCTCTCCCCTCTGGCTGCTGGAGAAGGCAGCGGCGACTCCTCTCCCTCTGGCGCTGGAGAAGGCAGCGGCGACTCCTCTCCCTCTGGCTGGAGAAGGCAGCGTCGATCTCCTCTCCCTCTGGCTGGAGAAGGCAGCGACGACTCCTCTCCCTCTGGCTGGAGAAGGCAGCGACGACTCCTCTCCCTCTGGCTGGAGAAGGCAGCGACTCCTCTCCCTCTGGCGCTGGAGAAGGCAGCACGACTCCTCTCCCTCTGGCGCTGGAGAAGGCAGCTGACTCCTCTCCCTCTGGCGCTGGAGAAGGCAGCGACGACTCCTCTCCCTCTGGCGCTGGAGAAGGCAGCGACGACTCCTCTCCCTCTGGCGCTGGAGAAGGCAGCGACGACTCCTCTCCCTCTGGCGCTGGAGATGGCAGCGGCTGGGCTTTTCCCCGATGGAGCTGGAGATAGCGGTAGCCCTGCCATATCTGCAGCCAGGTAGTGGATTACCATGTCCGCAACCTCCGCTGAGGGACACTGGGCAGTGTTGCTTTTCCCAGGCTTCCCATCGCCTCCATCTCTGGCCCACAGGAGGTTGATCACAGCAGGGAGGGCGACCATTATATCCTCCTCAGGCTCCGCCAGCCAGTCCCAGATCCCCTCAGAGGAGACGGGATTCTTCCGCCTCGAGGATGCGGTCCCTCTCACCCTTGCTGGATGCTCAGGCTCCTTCCTCTCCTGCCATGGAGGGGTTGGTCCGTGCCACGTGCCCAACTCACCAATCGCTGGCACCACTCTCACCCTTCAGGCAGGTGAGGCAGACGTCCAGCGTGTTAAGGACCCGCTGCTGTTGCTGCCTCCTGCTGCTGTTGTTGTTGCTGCTGCTTTCTCCTCCGGCTATTTTCCCCATTTTTTTTATTTTTATTATTTTTTTTCCAAAAAACACACAAAAAAAAAAATACTTTTGAAAAACAAACAAAAACGTCCTTTTCCTTTCCTGGTCCGGCTCTTGAGGCGTTGTTTGTCCCACGCAGGACACCATATGTGGGCAGGCTGGCTTGCAGTGGTGACGCCACGGACCAGGAAGTAACTGAAACCACAACAATGGATGGGGCTTAAACTGAACGAACGGCGCTCAGTTAATTTTATTAATCAAAATAAACAAAACAAAAGATTTAAACAAAACAGAAAACAAAAAGGCGCGTTGGCCAAACAAATAAACAGACAAACAAGTAAGTGACGTGCTGGCTAAACCAGCACGCTTTAGCAATTGTTTTCTTGTACCTCTCTATCTCCCCGTACTTCCTCTCTGCATCCAACACTCAACACCGCAGCACGGACAGCTGTCGGTTCTTATACTCTGGCCGAGGGGTTAACTAGCTGTTTATCTTATTACCCTCGGCCACAGTCTGCATCGTTAGTTAGGATGCATGACTGTCAGCTAGTTAAATAATCAGTAGCTGATCAGTCATGCATCCTCACGGGTTTTAAATATAAATATAAAAGACGCGCTTTTACCCGCCGCAAAACAAAATACAAATAATAATACATAGGGCGGACACTACCACACTGCCGTAAAATAATAAAACTGAATACCAGCCCGTTGTTGTGATTAAAGATATCCTTGTATGTATGTACCATTAGAATCAACTGCAAAGAAATATATAAACAACTGCACTGCATTTGGTTTGCTGCTTCTGTTTATGCTCCTGATATCTGATGACTGTATTTAGATGGTTTTCTTCCACATGGACAGTCCTTACCAGGCACTTTTTCAGGTGCTCCAGGCAGCTCAATAGGAGCGTAGTACTTTCTGGCAGCAATGTTGTTTGCTGATTAGGTTTGAATATTCCAGAGACGAGTTTGGAAAGTGTTTTATTTGTGGCAATTCCAGCACAGCCTGTAAGACCTAGTTTCTTGTAAAGGGCAGTTCTCAGCTCGGCAGCAATCTGGGATCCAACAGCCAGCCTGATGTGTTCTTCAACACGAGAGTCTATAGCTGTGCATACAAAAATAAATACAGATACATTATAACTTGATAACATACAGAACAATAATATGTAATGTTGCTTTAAGGCAAGCGATGGACCGTTTCATATGAGACCATGCCATCTAATGAGTAAAAACTGTAAACATTAGTTTATATTCAGCCCTGGTTACTGGAGGGTGAATATTCCTTCCAACTGGATTATGGGTTTATAGTTTTAATTCTGAATTCAAAGCTATTGAATCAAATGGGCGGGCTATGATATTAGTGCAGTCTAGCAGAGATATCTGTTCTTCAAATATAGGCAAATCATTCATTAAGCTGACAGTCAAAATTTGGTTAAATGAAAAACCACAAACCAGCACAGGCTTTACATTTTTGTGGTCAGCCAGAATGCACAGCAACCTGGAAATAGTATTGGACCCCCTGCTTGTATATAGTGCTTGGGGCGGACATCACCACCACCACCACCACCACCACCACCATCATCATCATCTTTATACCCCACTCAGACCTTGCTTACTAACTATATTGTTATCCCTGAATAGATCACTGACCCGTTTAAAAATAGGTAAAACATCAAAGGGGAATGTCATTTGAGATCAAATGGTTTGTAAACATGAAATAAAATGGATGAGAATCTTTGATATGGCCACAGGTTAAAACAATAGAGCAGCCAGTGAAAGCGTTATTATTTTTTTTCACTGAACAAGAGACTTAAGCCAATCTTAGGTCACTGGTCAAAGTAAAAGGTGCCCTTAGATTTTGCCTGAGGAGTTGGTTTATAAGATATTAGGAGTTGTAAAAGCGGGTCCGCTTTAATATTCTACCCAGTCATTCTTCATTTGTAGTAAATAGATAACATTTGGGACACCACTGTATTTGCAATCTTGCCATTGAATGCACTTTGACTACTTTTCAAGAGGGGACAATTATCCATTGAGGGACACCAATGATATTTAGGGCAAAAGCAATGGGTTGAGTTCATAGATAACACATTGTTCTCCCCAGTCATTCGTAATTTGTAGTAAATGGATAACACTTTGGGGTACCACACCTCTTCTAAGACTCTTTACAATCATTTGCATATAATCTGAGAGCTGGGGTAGTGCAACATGTTTTACTGGATGCTAAACTATACATTAAAAGGAAATTGAAATCCTGTGCAATTGCTGAACATTTGCACAGGCAGCTGTATCCTAAATTGTTTTAGACAAATAGACTAAAATCAGTTTCTTTTTAAATTTATTTTTATTCAACCCGTATCTGAAGAAATGAATGTACCTACACTGATTGTTATATATGTGACCATTTACAGAGACATCAGAAGATGCAACATGTCTCAGTCTCTTCTCCACAAGTTCAGTGGCATCCACAAAGTTTTCATCAAACCCAAGTCTCTCTACCAGTGGGGAGTACTCCTCCAGTAATTCTGAAAAAAGAAACTTGCTTTAACAAAGGACACTTCCAGGATCATTTAGATTTTGTAACAACCATTAGACAAATATGTAGACCTTAATTTGAACTTTAAATAATGTACACAATTTGCTTTTATGGTTCACATACTTTCTCAAAGTCAGAGGGTGGCATTAGGCACTTGATTGACAATAATGCACCATCATCATATGTTGAAGCCATGTGATTGACATTCTCATCATTCCCAATTACATTTTCAGAACATCTTACATTATTAAGGGGGCGTGAATAGGTTATTTGAGTTTGCCATGCATTTTATTATGCTTTATCATACCACTCTGGGCTGTACAATGCTTACCTATGCATTACCAAGCTTTAACTTTGCTATTGTAAACTTGCAAATTGCAAAATGGGGGTCAAACACTGATGCATGACTGTGTGAAACATATAAAAGGGGTAATAACCAAAGCATGAAACACAGTGGCATCTTTCACCAGAATAAATACCAGTATAAAGTCTGAAAAAAGAAATGACCAATAAGAAAAGGGTCTTGAAAATAAGTTGTTACGCTAATTGAAATTTAGATCATTACCACTTTACGGCTTTCCAATGTACTGCCCACCAATGTGTCTGAACCCTGCCTTGGAGGGTCTTATCCTTTTGGTACTGAGAGCAGAGTTTAGTCAACCCAGGCTCATACCACCCTAAGGAGAGGCATTTGGCTCACACATCAACCCCATATTGTAAAGGTGTACCTGTAACCTTATAGGATATTTCCCTGTAGTGGGTCAGGTCCTCTCCACTGACAAGTATCAGCTGGGGGCACTTCTCTTTTGCATCTATCACTGACATCAACTTGTTCACTCCATGTTTTCTGGCCACATAGTTACAAGTGACCACAAGGTACTTTTGTTGAACACCTATTAAAAAAAAAAAAAAAACACAAAACATTGAAGCAGAGTAAATGTTAGGGATGGGCACCAATATCGATATTTTGATATGATATTGATAATAATTTCCATATCGCGGTACGCTCGAAGAGACCAACTTTTTATTGCTAATACTGCTAAAAATACGAACGCAGTATAAATCAAGTTTACTTTATATTAATATTCAACAAACCCTGTACGTACCAATCATGGTCAGTCTCGTAGGCAAACAACACACTAAAGTATTATTTAACCATTTTATTCCATTGATTGGCATTTAGGTACCAAATGCTATTTGCATGCTGCATAAGCACCATTGGCCATCTGTTTTGTAGTATTTTGAGATGTGCATGCGTCAGCGGTTGATTATTTATGCTATTATTAATGTATTTTTAAAATGTGAACTTTTGGTATTATAAATGAGATGTACTTTTAAAACATCAAAACACATCTCAAAATAATGCAAAATTCAGCATGACACAGTACTTAATACTTTTAGAGTGTCACGAGTCAACATTTACACGCAGAGCAGATGAAGATTCAATTACTTCCGGACTGGCTAGAAAGTCTGTGCGCAGTGAAGTACAGAGATATTTCGGTTTTGAGGTGGCTGATGATGGAATAGTAAAACAATATAACAAGACCTTGTTTTTCTCCATGGTTATTGTGAAGCAAACCACCACGAAGTTAAACTAAGTTATTGCTTTTCATATGTAAATATCTGTTACCGTCTATATATTTGATATTGCAATTGTGTTATTATATTTCTCTGGGTTTTGGAAGACTTCAATATTATCGATATCAATATCGAAATACGTACACTGACCGACATACAATTTTCATATCGTTGCCCACCCCTAGTAAATGTGTTTTAATGCACCATACCCTAACCAATGCATGTAAAGTATGTGTTGCAATGTCCATTTATAATTTAAGTTTTATTTCTTTATTTAAAGTGGAGTTTTACCCATTGAGACCAAGGCCTCATTTACAAGGGAGTCCTGGAAAACAATAAAAGGACAAATGCAAAGTACAAACAACACAATAACAACATGTGTGGACCAAACTTAATAAGCAGCATACATAGATCAAAGAACACAATAAATAAGACATATCTATTTGTTAACGTGGATTGAAGGAGAAGCATTGGCAGGGGGTTCTAAGCAATCCTCAAATACAATCTTTAAAACCAGAGAAAGAAAGATTATCAAATTCCATCTTCATAATATGATGGAAACCGTTCCAAGTCTTTGGGAGTTGATGCAAAAGATCCTTTTCCCAAATGTGATTGAACCCTTGAAACAGCTAAAACATCAGAATCCTGGGAACGTAAACTATAGCCAATGCTTGTCCTTTCTACCAGAGCACTCAAATAGGGAGGTACCAAGCATTTAAACATCCTAACCACAAAACAACACCAATGAAAAAGCCTACGGTTCATAAGTGAGAGCCAGCCTAGTTTTACGTACAATGTTGTGTCAAAGGGGAACACTCAAGAACAAATCTGCCACATGAATTATACAATACATTTAATTTATGAAGAGATCAAGCAAACTGGTAAATATACTCACCCTAATCTACAACAGGTAAAAATAGTAAAGCTGCTAGACAGTAAAAAAAAGCCTTCCTGTTCCTAAAAACTAATTTAGGTCCTAACTTTAAAACCAATGTATCAATAAGGTAATTAAAAGTAGGATGGACGCCAATCAATATACCTAGGTAGTTATAAAAGGAAATGTTATTTAGTAGCTCTCTGTGTAGTGTAACAATAACACAAGACACATTTCTAATCTAACTCATATTAGAACCGAACAGCAAATTAAACACTAATGTAGAGTATAGAGTATAATGCAAAGTAATGAGTCAAAAGGCAGGCAGTGCTGTCACAGTCTCTTAATTTCCTGTATAAGGAGATACTGTGGTGTTGTGGGAGGCCCTTTGA
>CM060247.1:79696335-79775156 GCA_030684275.1 Acipenser oxyrinchus oxyrinchus | reverse complement strand
GGCTGTCAAGCAATTTAATTTATTGTGCTTAATCTTGCTATTAAAAACTGAATCTTAGTTAATCTCAGTTTTAATTGCATATTCCCAAGCGCTACTCCCACTAAAAGGGAGATCCCGCTTCAGGAACCTTCTCCCTTCAGAAACTAAAATAAACTTGGGTAGGATTAATAAATCCCATAAATTAATCCCTACCTCTGGTCCTAAAGATCACAGTTAAACCTGCACTCGTGAGGGTTCTTTTTCTCTTTTTTCTCCTCCTCCTCCTCCTCCTCCTCCTCCTCCTCCTCCTCCTCCCCCATCAAACAAACACAAAAAGAAGAACAAAGAAACTGGCTTTTCCACCTCTTTAAAGGCAGGTGACCATGGTTCGTTAATTGTCAATTGTTCAATTCACACCTGGCCATCTGCTGCACATTCATTTTAATTAGGCAAGCTGGGAGGTCTAACCTCCCAGCCCTGCCATCCAATTAAACAAATTAAACCCTTATTATTTACAACCCAACCCAAAACCATATTTTATTTAGAAACCCAAAGCAAAACATACTTGGTAAGGTAAGGTTATTCATAAACATGATGTTAGCTTCCACTGCTATGCTGATGATACACCATTGTGAAACCTGGTGACACTTCCAATATACCTGTACTATTGGACTGCATTTCTGATATCAAAATTTGGATGTCCCAAAATTTCTTACAGTTAAATTCCAACAAGACTGAGATCTTAGTAGTTGGTTCTCAGAAACAAACTGAGTTGCTCCCTCACATTTAAAAAAAATTACAAAATTATCTTTTTACCATCTTAGAAATATTGTTAAAATCAGATATTTTATCTCGTTTACTGATGCTAAAAAATGAGTCCATGCTTTTATTTCTTCTAGATTAGATTATTGTAATTCCCTCTTTGCCGGACTCACTAGCCACGCTATGTCTCAGATGCAGCTTGTGCAGAATGCAGCTGCTAGAGTTTAACTAAAACAAAAGACAGCCCACATTACTCCTGTGCTGGCATCTCTGCACTGGCTCCCAGTAAAATACAGGATTGATTTTAATGTTAACATATAAAGCTCTAAATGGGACAGCTCCAGATTATTTGACAGAGATGTTGACTCCCTATGAGCCTCAACGGGTATTGAGGTCTGCTAGTTGTGCCCTTCTCTGTGTTCCAAGGGTGAGACTAAAGAGGAAGGGAGCAGCAGCCTTTTGTGTTCAAGCCCCTCGACTCTGGAACTCCCTGCCTGAGTCAGTTCAAAGTGCTCCCTCCCTGGACATGTTTAAGTCCAGGCTCAAGACACATCTTTATAACTTGTGTATGAAAGGCGCTCTATAAATAAAGGTTATTATTATTATTATTATTATTAATTACAGGGGCAGGCTTCAGCCCTGCCACAATCCTTAACTGTAAATAAAATCGTTTAAATTGTATTTATTTAATCAGGAAATGTACCCAAAATTTACTAGGTGCAATAATTTCAAATTACAATTACAATTACAAATACAACCAACACAATAAAACGTGTTGTTCAAGCTTGATCAGCAGCATACAGAGATCAGAAAACAGAATAAATAGGATATCTATTTTTTAAATCTATTTTTAAAAAGGTTGAATCCTAAATACTATTGATGGTTTAAGTTATTATTATTATTATTATTATTATTATTATTATTATTATTATTATTATTGGGTTTAATTCTTTGTTGTATTGTTGCCTGTAGCAGAAGAGCTGCTAATGTATTTTGTGAAGTGAAGGC
This sequence comes from Acipenser oxyrinchus oxyrinchus, assembly GCA_030684275.1. NCBI lineage: Eukaryota > Metazoa > Chordata > Actinopteri > Acipenseriformes > Acipenseridae > Acipenser > Acipenser oxyrinchus. The sequence continues at coordinate 79,773,407 of CM060247.1, read as the reverse complement.
GTGTTCAGCACGCAGCAGACGAGGGCCCGGACCAAATCAAAACTTTGACAACCCACTAATCACACTTAACTAAACTGTATTTAATTGTGTTTTCTTTTTATGACTAGAAGAACTAAGATACTTACAAAAAAGAAAACGCTGTTAAATACAGTTTTGTTAAGTGTGATTAGCGGGTTGTTAAAGTTTTGATTTTGTCTCAGCCTAGATGTACTTGTGTGTGACACTGGAACTCACTTTGGCAGTAGTAAGCGTCTTTCTGTCCAGTGATAACTGCACTCAGACACTCAATCCAATGTTGCCGCGGCCGTGATTGAAGTATGGTGTGCCGAAAGGCTCAAGACACAGCAGTGCTTGTTAAAAAAATACACACACACACACATATACACACACATGTACACTTTATTTAAATGTTTGTTTTTTTACAAGAAGTTTTAACAGTGAAAGGGTGATCTACCATTGGTTCAGGGAATTGTTCAGTGATGCTTTTTTGTTCAGATGCTTTTTTTCAGATGTGTTTTAATTGAAGATTATTTGCCCGATTTAAAACTAAAATCTAATGCTATGCTTATTTTTACGCATTAAATTAACATTTAGTGCGAATTTCAGATTTTTTAATGCGTAAAAATTGCAGGTAAGCAGCTTATCTGGACCGCTGAGCACACAGGATCCGTTTCCTCATGCATGCGTGTAACAGCACAGCACACATCATTTTGATTAGGATAGCGAAGTGACGGCTTGTTTAAACTATTTATTTTACTTTGTGTAGCCAAAAAACAGTTGTAGATGTCACAGAGGTGAAAGGTGGAGGCAGAACACAGATTTCTTTCAGAAATAAACATTTTCACGGGGAACAACATATTACACGGCAATGGGTAAAGTTCATGGAAATCGTGAAATCTGTGATAACCATGAAAATAATACAGCTTTAATCATGAGATTTATTATGTTTTAATAAACCAGTTGAGAAATAATTAGTTTGTAATTATATGTCTGTATTTATACCAAAGTAACCATGCTGGTTTTTGAACAACAGTTATTTGTTTGGTTTTGATAGACATAAATGTGAATGTGTTATTTAATATATTTGGAGATATAAGAGTGATTTTAGACTGAACTAACTAGCTTATTTTCATGCCTTCTCATCGGGTATCGGTCACCCTATTATGTTGTCTAATTTCATTTCTCCCACCCCCTCCCTTTTCTCCACCTTGCACCAGGTTTAATCTCCATGGGGGTTGCTCATTGTGAGCTCCTGACTGCCTTGTTTTGGCAAGAGCTGGCTGTGTTCAAGCCTCTGACGTGAGAGACCAAAGGGCCAGCTTATTGCAACACTTAGGTTCTTGTATTGTAGCAACAAAAAAAAATCAATAAAATCATTCTATCCCTGATTTAGTTTCCTGACTGAAATAATAAACAGAAGATCAGTGGCAGTTTACTGATACCCGGACAGAGCATGTTCAACACTCCAGCAGCACTTGTTTGAAATCCGTCCTTGCTTTATTTGCCCCATTAAGACCTCTAACACTTATTACCAGATGACAGACAGAACGAGTTGTCCAGGGAGCTACAACACACACACACACAAGATACTCAGCCTAGCACAGAGATGTGCAAGGCTATCAACCAAGCCTCCAGTCTCTTCCCATGAAATACCCCATGTTCAGTACAAATAGATTCAAACCCCTTGGCTCACCAGCACTGCTGTCTCTCACCAAGAGAAGCAGCTACAGTATGTACATTGGTGCACCCATGTGTTACAAAGCCCCAGTAAGTCATTTTTTTGTAATAATTAGTCATCCAGTCGTACCTCAGAAGAAAGGAAATCCAGAGTGTATTGGTTCAGTGTCAGCTCCTGCTGTATCTCGTCTTCAGTTTCCCAGAGCCTTTACTTTTGTTCAAGGGTATGGAGGGGTGCCCTTGCCTCTGTGTGTATTTTGTGTGCTATGTTGCGTGTGGTGTGTTAATGTTGGTGTACATGTATTGGTGCACGGGATATAATTGGGCTATGTAGCACAAGTGATTTAAATTATATAGTTGTATTTAGGCACAAGGATTCCACAATCACTTCACGTGCAGATAAAATGTGTATCACTATGCAAGCACAGGGAGTGCACAGATTAGTTCACGTGCTGCGATTCAAGTGAATAATTAATTAGTAATTGAGTCCCGGCACAATTGTATATATAGATGCATGAAGCACTCACTCGGGGTTGTGTGTTCGGGGGTGGAGAGCGGGAGAGAGGAGAAAATAATTAAAAACTAAAGCAAAACAAATGGTACTCATGCAGGAGGACTCGTACGATACTTGTTTTGGGGTTTGTCCACTGTTTGTTTGTCTGTCTGTTTGTTTTGTTTAGTATTTTGTGTTTTTTTCAACCTTTTTATTTTCTGTTTTGCAATAAACTGGTGCAACAGCGCAATTCACATTTCACTCACCACTCTGTGTTTCTGTTCCGGGTCTGACGTCACCACTAGCCAGCCTGTTCACAAAGGGCCATTGTAGTATTCCGTGTATAAATGGCTCTTATATGCGTAATTGAGGTTGTATCTTTGTAAATGCATCTTTATTTGATGTTTTATTTGGTCCTTGAATTGAGGGTGGGAAATTTGGTAAATTTAAGGCTGTTTTAAATTTGAAGTAATAAGGTATACAATTTATTGAATTTGCAGTGCATAAGCTACGGTAATGATGTTCTTTAAGTGTTTTTTGATGATACTTGATGTCTAAACATGTGTAAATTATATTTGTAAATGATATTTGATGTAAAGGTGTTTCTGAATGTATTGCTCGTATCTTGATTAGTAGTTGTATATGTAACTTATGAATAAACAATTTTTACTTTTCCAGTAGTTTTTTTTGTCTGTTTAACAAGCACCATCAAGCATTTAGAGGAACCTAAGGTGTAAAATATATTATTAAATTGAGCCATATCTCACATGTAAAAATATGTGTTCACAACTAATTAAGAACCTTTGATACCGCTTAAATAAGAACTGTATTTTACTTTAAATACATATATCTGTGGTGGACCAATATGCCTCACAATATATCACACTATGGTGTTTTTGATAGGGTGGTTATGTAAATCTTGTTATGCATTATTATTATTATTATTTTTATTATTATTAGTAGTAGTAGTAGTAGTAGTAGTCGTAGTAGTATTAACCATGAAGCTAATGAGTTCACTTTTTATGTATGTAATGATCTCTGAATAACAGAAATGTTTCTGACTAACTGTGAAAACGGTGTCTTTGATTTGGTATGAAAGTGTAAATTTAAAGAGGAAAGCAAGCATATAATGTGTGAAGGATTGTGAAGGTTCTGTTATTACTTCATCTTCCATTGAAAAGTGCGATCTGAAAGGTTAATTAGATCTAAGGAGAATACCAACACATGTTCTCTTATTAAAGTTAATATTGACTTCACATTCCGTTAGGGCAAAATTACCAAAGCTGTTTTTTTTCCAGCTATACAAAGCATTTGCTCTTCTATTGTCAAGTGCCAATGTAATTAGCATTGAAGCACTTTTACTCTCCGTACAGAATACCCAGAGAATAAAGCCAGTCATTCACCTTTTAAATGAATGGCTATATATATATATCATCAAGGATTTTGAATGGAGCAATATTGTATGACAACTAGAATGTAAGTAGTTAGATTTTCAGAGCCAGTTTTCTAAATACACTGAAACAATTGCTTGACCCACAACATTCAGGTTTATGTATTTAAAACAGCGCTGACATATGATTGTAATATATATATGTTTTGGCAGAGTAGGGGGAGGAAAGATGTAGTCCAGGGGTTTGCTGCAGAACTACATCCCCCAGAATACCACAGGATTGGTATTAGCCACAATTGGATTCACCTGGCTCTAATTTTAATGAGGGACACCTGCCTGGGATTAAACAGGTGTATAAAATAGCAGGTCTGCCTCTGGATAGGGAGATCGGCATTAAGGCTACTGCCTGGAGGAAGCCTGTGGGGACAGGCTGATATAAAAAGGTATTGTGATACATAATAAGTACAGTACACCCTCACTATAACGAACCTGTTGGGGGGTCCAAGCCTTTTGTTTGTTATATCGTGAAAGTGAAAGGACAATCAAAATGAACAATACAGTTGGAGTAGGTTAATGAGATGAGATTGAAATGAGATGACAGGGCTACTGAGCGGTAATCGACAATGGAGGATATTGAAGCGTGAGAGGGTAGAGAGGAAGAAAAAACGACCCTACCCTAAACACAGAATACAAGTTATGCGTAGATTGGGTATCAGCACTGTATAACAGAGCTGTGTGGTCTGCTTAAGTCTGAGCTAGAATCACAAACAGCCTGCAGTCGCACCATACCTGTACCTGCAGCCCTTCATTTTCATGCAACGGGTGCCATCCAGACAACAGCTGAGGACAGATCAGGCATCTGTCAGTCCATGTCTAAGATACTGACTGATGTCACAGATGCACTTTTCCATAGGGCAAGGGAGTATATAATATTTCCAATTGGGGATGTGGAACAAAATAGAACCAAACACAAATTGTATCAGTTGTCTGGCTTCCTAAACATACTAGGTGTAATTGCACACATGTTGCAACATCCCCAGATTCAAGGAATGAAATTGCTTTCCGAAACAGAAAACATCATCATTCTTTAATTTTGCAACTTTTATATGACGCTCAATGTATTATCACTGATGTAGTTGCCAAGTACCCTGGCTCATGCCACGACTCATTTATCTTGGAGAACAGTGCCCTGTTCAGAAAATTCAAACAGGGGCTTCTAAGTGGAGGCTGGCTAATTTTAGAATATATTAAATACATAATTAACATATGACCATTCTAAAACATATATAACAAATGCATATTAATGTTTAACATTTTTATTATGATTTGTTCACGGTGGGTTTCTCGTCCTCAGTTTCGGTTTACTTGACGTCATGACCAGGTCTCTGGTGTTTGGCCTTAGCATTGGAAGACAAGCGCAGCATGACCAACAGGTTGCCACCAATGCCAGCAATATATGACACACGAAGAACAACATTCCGCCATCCAGGGGAGCAACTACCAAGAGAAGGTATTAAAACCAAAACTCATCTAGGACAACTGGAAGCTGCTAGAGACTGGAAAATGCTGGCAGATGTTGGACAACGGCTTATTTTCCCACCTGAGATTGCCACCACTAACCTTCAACCTGATACTGTCTTGTGGTATGGATCAGCATGTCTTGTTCACCTGGTAGAGTTAACAGTGCCATGGGAGGATGCTGTGGATGAGGCGTATGAAAGGAAGAAACTTCTGTACGCTCAACTAGCTGCTGAAGTGGAACAGCAAGGCTGGAGAGTGCAGGTTTACCCAGTGGAGGTGGGTTGTCGAGGATTTGTGGCACACTCCACAACCTGGTTCCTCAGAGATATTGGATTCAGTGGTCAAGAGTTGCGACACATAGTGAAGAACTTATATGATGCAGTAGAGAGGAGCAGCAACTGGCTCTGGTTGAGACGAAAAGATTCTGATTGGGAACCTCAAGCATGGTAGAAAGAAAGCAACGTTGATGTAAAGGAAGGTAAGTAAGCTGGGCTTAGCTGAGTGGGGGTTGGAGGGGGGTGATGCTGGGATGCCAGAATCACTGTCGAGCCCTCTTAAGGTGTTGTGGGCTAGTCGACAAAACACCGATGGAAGGTGCCCACTTGAAGACCCCAGACAAGTACCCTACTCAGCTCAGTCCAAACGGCTGTCATGCTGATTTGCTAGGGAGGCCGCACTGTTGATCACTGGAGTCAGCATTGCAGCCGTTGTGTGTGCTGATGCACCAGGGAGGTAAAATAGGCTGATCCCTGGAGCCAGCATTACACTTCAGCCATCAACACCAGCTAGAAGGATATCTACATCAGTAAAATACCGTACTCTAATGTCATTTTAATTCAAAGGCTATTACACGTAACACCGCAGGGCAGTTAAACTAGGCACCCTCACGAGACAATTGCTAATATACTGTAGTAAAATAGGATTCTGCAGCCTTGAGTAAACATAATCATGATCATATAACAAGTTGCTTACCCACGAGGACTTGTTTTTGATGTAACATGGGACGGATGTGATTCTTATAAACGGAGTGCACTGTATATATACATATATGTAAGCAATAAGGGGGGCATTACCAGGCATTATACGACCGTTTGGGTAAGTTATTGCTTATATACTTCGAAGTTATTGCTTATTTCGCTTATATACTTCAATGTTACAGCACAATTATCTATATATTTTTATTTTAACTGAATTTATTTAGGTTTTCCTTTTTTTTTTTTTTTTTTAACGTATCCTTCCACATAAGCACTCTCAAATGAACGTGGCTGGGTGATGTATACTCTCATCCTTACACTCTGTCCTGAGCTGTTTTGTGATCGAGGTAAAGACATTATTGGCAGATGCAGAATTACAGTTTTGTATATGTATTTGTTTGCAGTACGGAGAGCTTGTTAAATGTCTGTGTATCCCAGCTCTCATAGAAATATAACTCGATATACCGGACTGTTGTCCCTCTTTATTTTTGATGGTTGCATAAAATGATCTTTATTCCCTTTAACCAGTCACGGAAAACATTAATTGCCCAAGCTGTTTGTTTTCTATTTTTTTTCAGTTCCTTTTATTTTAATTAAACCAAGTCGCTGTTGGGTAACGTTTCCATGCCTAGCACTACTTGTAGTAGTACTGATGGTAGGTTTTTCAGTTTGTCCGATAGCACTTCTTTCTGTATTAATTATAGCACCTGTAGACATCTCAGAGGAGCTCGTATTTTCCGGGATGTTTTGATTTAGCCATTCCTCAATTGACATCTTATTAAAAAGGTTGAAATTTACTTTAAACAGTGTGGTTAGCTGTCTTTGTCACACATAAAAAGTACAGTGAACAAACTTGCACTTAAGAACAGTAATATGCAAAAGCCAGAAAACATGATGATGTGGCAGCTGCAGATCACAAAAAGCAGCTGCAATCGTTTACCAAGGGGTCATGAGTGATGGTATAAATAAGGGATGAAGCAATGTTATCTGTTCCTGCGTTTTGGTTTATGAAAAGTGACCTGGAAGGACCTGTGTTTCGTGTACCCGTATCATTCTATTTGTTGTTTGCTAACGGACTTGTGTATGTATTTTGTGTTTTGTGTGGGTGTAAAATAAAAATAGGATTATTATTTTGGGACAAACCCAGGATTACATATTAAGTAATACATGCTGCTGTATACTTAACATCATTTATTGTTTACTGTTTGTTTTGCCATCAGGTACTGGAGTCAAAAATATCATTAAACTTTGCACCTGGATTATAATGGTCTGTCTGTTCATTGATCACCTGCACCTGCACACTATTAACCACTTTGCCACACACACTCAAAGACTATCCACATTAATGTTGATTGCATTTTGTTTGTCTTTATTTTATTTAAAATTGAACTTATTCATAAGTAGACTTTTAAGATTTAACACTATTCACAGGGGCATTTGCCAGAAGCAACAACACTATTAGACAAATGTAATTGGACACCTGACCACAGAAGCAGGTGTTGTATGTTTTTAGAAATTAGCATAGCAGCTATCCTGGATGAACTCTTTCTAATTCTTTCTTTAATTTGACTTGTTGCTTCATAGCAGGTAATAACCATTCAGTCAATCTCTCAGTCAGGCCCTAAAGGGTTTCTCGATCTGAAAAAAATTCAAAGGCAAATTTGCACATGTACTTTTTTTTTTTTTTTTAAACAACCGTCATATTTCTAAAACAAATATCTAAAAACGAACAATTGATTTTAAGCTTAGAAATATGCAGGGTAATGGAATATTTAGTTGGAAGCGAGTTAAATTTAGTAAAGGATAAAGATGGATTTGGGGATGTGCAGCCTCCTAAAAGCCCTAACTCTCAGTGCCACGCAGCAAGGCAAAACAGTGCTTCAGACAGGTCTTCTAACAAGGGTCCAAGAAATCATAGGTCAAAAGGGGCAATTTGGGTAACGAAAGGTTAGAACCTGAAAAAGACTGGAGTTCTACATTGTGGCTGAGAAGTTTCAGTACATACCATATATGTAGGGTAATTAATGTGTTCTGTGTGCTGGTCGAGTAGCCGAAAAGTGCAAAATACAAATATTTGAGTACACAATATTTACTTATAATACAAGGAGAACATTCAGAAATGAAGTCAGATCATGTGATTTTCAGCAAAGAGGGAGAATTAAATCTTGCCAGTGGAGCCAGGCGACAACATTTTTATGGGTTTGAAATGGTGCAGAGGTTTTAAATTAATTAAAAACAAGTAAAAGTTATGGTAACTCTTATTTTGTTACAAGGTACGTGAACTCTGGGATTAATTTAGGCTTTGGTTGTCGTTTTATCTTAAAAGGAACACAGATCTTGGAAAAGGCACCGATTAATTTTTATTCAAGATTAACAGGACCTACTGTGTTGGTTTATAAATTTTAAATGGTATCTTATTACACAACTACATGTAGATATTAGCTGCAGGTTACTTTTTAACATTTTAAATTAACGTACACCAATACTGAACACAAATTTTACCACAGAGCATATATTATACTGTTTATATGTTATAATTTGTCATAAATGTTATATATCATTTTGATAATTAATAATACAAATATTTACGTGTAAAGCTGTAAATTAATGTAACGAAATTAATGTAAGGGGCACATGAGTAAAATTACAGGGTTTCAAAATTGTCACATCGTTCAAATACTGCTTTCCTGACGGAAGTTATTTTTTATTTTTCATTTTAATTTCTCTTATTTATTAACCTATGTCAATATAGGTAAATCATTAATAAAAATACATTCTTATATATGTTACATGTGTACAGGTATTTCAATAAATACCCCTTCCCTCAGGCTCACAAGCTACTCTGACACTGACTACAATTCTTGAGATGTGTTTCTCGAGCTGTATGAAGATGCACGAGCTAGAAATCTTAGCTGCTGCTCAACGCTAAAGCCACATGGTTCTAATAAGAACCATTTTCTTGTTAGGGTTTTTTAGAGGCTACCCAAAGAACCAAAGGGTTCCATCTAGAACCCCAAAGAACCCTTTTTTGCCCCTGCGGTTCCACCTCCAGTGATGCATTTCAGGATTCAATAAACCAAAAATCCTAGCTCTGTACTAAATTCTACTAAATACATTTGAAGAAACAATCAAGTAGAAAGGTAGAGCATGTCGAATACAAACCACACTGTGTAAGTGAAGATTTTTTCAATTGTTTTTCAATGATAGGGTTACAGTATACTTTTTCAGGCAATAATCCTCATTGCAGTAATCTTGTGCATCTGTACTTTAAACTCCATTAAACCTGGTTGACTACAGAATCTCTTCAGATTCAATTTCTCTATGATCAACCTGGGACTCCATGCTGCCAGACATTAGTCCTGAATTTCCACTGTGGCAAAGTGCCCATGTAATACATTTACTATAGAGGGGGGAATTCACCTGTGAATTGTCCATAAGGTAACATAATGACAAAGATCACTGATTTGTGTTGCATTGTTACAATCTTTATTTTAAGAGACTATGAAGTGAGATTTCAGTCAAAAACCCTACATTTTGAAAACAAAAATCTAAGAAAAAAAGCTTAATTTTGAAATCTGAAAGTTTAAGTTTAAAACTAATAATTATTAATATATGCAAATTAGATAACAGCTTGTACCTCAGGGACTGCTATGAATTAGGCCATATGCTGTATGAGTGGGCTGTATACAGGATAAGATGTACAAGTTTAGGTGATGTAGGATGTATTATACAAGCGGTACAACAAGAAGAGAGGTACCTGTACCTACAGATTACCTGTAATGTGGTCTCTTCGTAGAATGATGGACTCACAGTCTCCATGTTGCTTGAGTCAGGAGAACAAACCAATCTCTTACCTCATATAAACCTTTTTGGTGCCAGTCAGTGTCCTTCCTCCATAAAATCAGATGTCATTCCAAACTGAAACCTGTAAATGCACAGCACAGCCCTACACATGAGCTTAAATCTCATTTTCAAATCTGTGGTACCTTTTCTTTAGAGCATGTATAATTAATTGTACAATAATACATAATAAATCTAAGTGATTTCTAGGGATTCTTGCATTTTTACATACCATCTTTCCTAGTTCATATTTTTCCCACTTTACTTTCCCTTAAACCCCCAAAGTCATTTATTTGTTTGCCAGTCAATTTCTATTTATACAGATTCTGTAGTATAGATCGGGCAATAACGGACAACATCCATTTGTTTAGTAAATTCTAAAAAAAGTGTACAACCTTATTATTATTATTATTATTATTATTATTATTATTATTATTATTATTATTATTGTTGTCGTAGTTGTTAATTTCTTAGCAGATGCCCCTATCCAGGGTGACTTAGTTGTTACCAAAATATTACAGTACAAAATATCACATTACAGATAAGAGCAGTTAAAAAGTACACTAAAATCAGTAGAAAATAAGTTTGAATTCAAATAAGAGCAAAATAAAGAATACAGTAAATAATTACATTAAGAGCGAATTTGTAGAAGAGCAGTTAAACTTAGTAAAAATATTTGCTTATAAGAGTAAAATCCATTATATTTGACAAAATTGGTTATTTTCGGTTATTAAAAATAAACACCACTCAAGTGCATCAATTTTCAGTTTCTGTAATACATTGCATTACATTTCAGTAATTATAGGGGTTCCAACCCCGGTCCTGGGGACCCACTGTGTCTGCTGGTTTTCATTCCAACTGAGCTCTCAATAACTTAACTACACCCTTAATTGAACTGATCATTTGCTTAATTAGACCTTTTTTATTGTTTTCAGCTCTTAACAGTTGCATATTTCAAGTTAGCTGTAACATTTTATAAGTAACTTGAACTCTGCAACTGTTTAAGAGCTGAATTAAAAAGGTCTTATTAAGCAGATTATTAAATAATTGAGAGCTCAGTTGGAATGAAAAGCAGCAGACACAGCTGGTCCTCAGGACCGGTTTGGGAAGCACTTGAGCGAATGAATCAGAATCAACAGTCTCCCTCCCAGCCTGTGAGGGCACGGTACAACAGGAACAGTGTGCCCCGGTCTGGATGGTTTGACAGTTTATTCGGAAGTCGGCCACCAAAAAGGGGGCGAAGACACAGTACTAGAAGTCAGCACCTTATTGCGTTAGGCGATGTGTCAGTCATGGATTGGAGGAGATGTGATTGCACTTGCTACCAAAGGGGGCGTGACTGAAGGTATATCAGGGGATGTGGCCAAGCGATCTGTTCCTTTGTTGTGGTTACGGATGGACCTGTAAAAGGAGTACAGATATAAAATAACTGAGCGTTTCGGGTTTTGTTTGTTTTGTTGTTCTGTCATTGTTTGTCACTGTTAGACGGTGAACACTAGTCGGGACCTGGACTGCACTGCACCACTGTTTCACAACTGTAGTATAGCACCACCTGCACAAACAGCACTAACTGTTTGGATAAGTGATTGTGTCTGTGTTGTGTGTTATTATTAGTACATTATTATTTCGGGACTGAACCCCATGGTTTAACTGAGCGAAACACATTGGTGTGTAGAGCCAGTTATTATTTACCAGCAAATAAAGAGCTGTTTAACCGTGAACTGTGTTTCAAATCATTCCTGAGCATTGCATCACCTCTACATCTGTGCACTACAAACCACTTTGCCACAATGCACTAATACATATACAAAGGTTAACTTACTGTGTGAAGAGAGGAGGTCCACATTTATGATTCCGGCAATGTAAGAAGTAACATATTTCATTTTGCTTCCCATTACCGCCCGCGTATCTATCAAACTAGACTAGTTCATGTTTTTTTTTTTTCCAGCCCACTGCAGTGTCATAGCATACTGTAGTAATTAATCTCAGCCAGCATGCAGGAAGTTACTTACATTTTTTTCCTAAGATTAAACATTCATCATGGTACTCTGATTAAGGTTTGATATTTTATGCAGCTATACCAATAATGTTAATCATAATAATAATTAGGCAGTCGTTGTACATAAAACTTTAATATGCATTAGTAGAAGCATAACTTTTACAGCAGTTTTATATTTACAATCATTTTTTGCTTCATCACTGAATTAAACCTTACGTCCTATAAAACAAACTTGTGACACCATGTTGCTGGTTTGTTTATAACCAGGTTCGTGGTAGTTAAGCCCATTGCTAAGCAGATCCACAAAATTCCTGATTGGTCAGTAGCACTGTCTTTGCACACTGCCCGTCTTCTGAAAGACAATTTCTTATGTACTAAGAGTGGCGAATGATTGAGATTATTTAAAATATACTGCCAAAACCCAGGTTTATCGGTTTAAAAAAAATAAAAAACAACATTTTCTAAATAGGTCTTCTGGAGTATTTTTTTCAGTTCTTATCGGTTAAAACTAAAAGATTTAAAGCCCTATAACCAATTCTTTAAAATCTCCCCTCCATCGTTGTATCCATTCCTGTACAATTCTTTTACATGAAAATTTACAAAAAAAAATATTCTGGATTCAAAATCCCCAAACTACCCTTTTCCCTTGGCACAATATGCTCGTTTTATGTATTCTATACTTCCCCAATATTCACAAATTTCATAAATTCATCATTTCAGTTACTTCCAGAACTCAGCCTGGGTCTCATATGAAAAATTAGTCCCAATCCAATCATTAAAACATATTCCAAAATACTTGCAAATGTCTTTTAGTAAAAAAAAAAGGAATTGCTGACTTTCCAAATTCCTTTTCCATGTTTGTTGCTTAAAATTTTACAGCTGATCCCACAATGATTAGCAAAGAGAACATCTATTACCTTAAAATCAATAGAATTATTGATATAAAAACGATCCATCCAATTAAAATAACCACTCTCTCAAAAGTAAAACCAGGTGTTGATTATTCCTTTTACTGGTATTCTGTTTGGAAGAGCCCCCTTCGGAGGCAGCTCTTTTCAAAACACCGGGGGCCTGGGGGCAAAGTCTCTGGATTGAATTGAGCTGCTTTGGTTTTAGTCTCTTTGGACTCAGCTCTGCTAGAAAAGGAGTAAATGTTGATCGGATTCTTTTGACTTGGGGGGGGGGGGTCTTGAGAACAAAGAAACCTCACCTGAGGATACATCCTCCACCACCACAATATCACTCCATTTCAAATTATCCTGGGAGATATCTAGCTCTGCTATGTCAGATTTGGTCAAATTGTCCAAATGATTAAAACTATTACTGACAGAAGACCCCACAGCATCCACGGTTTCTTTTGGAATACCCATCAGTTTCTCACCAGAAGCTGATGTGAAACGCTTAGACTGGCCCACTTGTTTTGGCATCACCGTTGTAGTCTTTGTCCTTTTATTTCTTTCAGTCTCTTCCACTGTCCCATGCGGTCTCTCTGTTTTGAAACAGCTGCAGTTTTTTGGGCGTGCCAGGCTTATCTAGCACATTGGTCTCAGCATCAGGTGTACCCTGGCTCAAGATTCAATGTCAAAGCACCGACACAAACAGCTGGCACTGGGAGCTTGGTAGTCGACGCCTGGGCGACACTATGGGATATCTGGCTTCACAGTCTATTGTCAAGTGACCAGTCTCACTACATTTGTTTCACTTTAAAACCTCACAGTCAAAAGGACAAGTGTCGCAAAGAGCCACATTTGCAGCATTGCTTTGGTTAACCTGGATAAAAATTGTGACCCCTGTTCACCATATCGTTTAGCTAAAATACAAAGTAATTCACAACAACACAGGTTCATTAAATATATTGGGATGCCTGAACAGATAAATCACCTCTCTTCAAAAGTAGGCAAAGGGGAAGTGTGGAGCCATTTACTACCAATGTAGAATGGCTGTGTGGGATATTAATTCATTTGAACCCCCACAAAGAAAATAAATACATACATACATACATACATACATAAATAAATAAATACACACACTAAATAACTTCTGCTATGTTCCCTGCAGAGACTGGCATGACATTCATTGTGATTGATTTCTAAAGTGGTCAACATTACACAAACCCATTGATCTTATTCTACTCACCACAAGACATACATTTGTGAATATAATCATTTATTTACTTTACAGTGATGAAAGAATGTACAGGTATTCTTTTTTATTTAGAGGTATAAAAATCTTTTTAAATAAGTCATTTCCATTCTTTGTTTTTTTTTTTTAGAAATGATATAAACTTGAATACAAACCCTGACAACATAGCCCTTCCAGCCAAAAAATAATAATAATAACAATAAAACTAATTTAAAAATTAGCAATACAAATCCAGCAGATTGCAACCTTGGTTTATGAACAAAAATGTTTAAAGTGTATTGCTTATTATATATATTAAAAAAAAAACAAAAACAAAAAAAAAACCTAAAGTCTCACAGTCACAAAATAAACATTACTCTGAAATATATAGATATGTACTTCAAAATTATGATGCTCAAAAAGGCCTTGGTTTGAGCTATGTATTAGAAAGCTATTAAAATGTGCGTGGGTCCTTTTTGTTTCTTTAAGCATAGACTGATGAAGATCCAGACATGTCTTCAGTTTTAATTTGGGAACTTGCTTCTGGTGCAAAAAAAGTCTCTGGAATCCTGTGAAATCAAAGAACAGATGACAATTAACACTCACTGTGAATATTGTACTGCACACATCAATTTCACATTGTTACATCTAAGCACTGAACTGAATTTGTATTTCTTGTCTCTAAAGCTTTAATTCCTGCCTCAATCCTTTCCTTTGTAGAAAAAAAAAACACGTATCCAGCTATCTCCAAAGTTAATGGAAAGTGTAAGCCACAGGCAATTTTATTTCCTTAATATGTAGGTCTTCAAAAAAGAATAATAAAATAATAATAAATGAAGAAAAAAAACAAAAAACCAGAAGCTTAAAAACAGTGACATCATTGCTGCTGTGCTGCTGGGCCTTCATCATGAGATATCTGTGAAGAGAATATTTCTCAATAATGTGCTTCTTTTATTGTGCTTCCCTTGTCTATCCAGCGGTGAATTATTGACCCCCTTATTAACACCACTAAATACAATGAAAACAGTCCAAGTTGGAGTGGTGTTGTGGTTTATATTTAGAATATTTAGGTATTTTCAGACCTGTTATTTACTGTATATGTACAACCAAGTACACCTGTATAATGCATTGTTTAAAGTATTACATACAGTACATGTCTTGGAAAAGATCAATAAAAGCTTTGTAGGAAGCTTAAAAAAATACTAACTGTATCTGTAATCTCAAAACAAGCAGACGATCACTGGCATCAAAAAAGCATGAAAATCTAAAACATATATTTTAAGTATACTGTAGTTTTCACAGCATAACACGCACCTATTTGCATATTACTGAGGATGATGAAGAGGGGTGCACGGAAGCGTGTTATCTATGATTTGTTTTTCAAATCAGACTGTATAAGAACTACTGCAACCAATGACATAGAATAAACACAATTATTTGTGTGCAATGTTTTATTTATGCTAATGATTTCCCATACATAATAGTATTAACACTAGGAGATGTGGTTTACAGTACAGGTTTATTTTACATCGATATATGCAATACAAGTAAAATGCATCAACTAAAATACTTCACGCTATAGCATTTGTATGATCCTGTTTCCTAGGTGATCAGTCAAGAATTTAATTAGATCAGTTAACCCTTTCTTAGTGTTCCGGGGTTTAGCGATACCTATGTTATATCATGACACCAAAATCCTACGATACCCAATATCAAGGCAAAATAAAAAGTATCAAAGTATCGCAGTTTTTCGATTACTGTTTTTTCTTTTCTTTATTAGCCAAAACAAAACTCTGTAATTGTGTGCTTAAAAAACAATATGAAGTAATCTTACTCATTTCTGCTTAGCGGAAGTGACCAACTACCCAGTGCGCCCTGAGAATTAAATTACTGCAGCAGTCATGGAGAATGTCAGAGAAAGAAGCTTGGTGTGGAACTATTTTGGATTTCAGCCAGATGACAACGGCAATCTGGCTGAACGCAGACAGCCAAAATGTCAAAAGTGTTTCAAAGAAGTGAAAAACAAGGGAAGAAACACCACCAATTCATTGAAACGTTTTTCATATCGCCACCTCCATCTCTTTTTTCTTTGTGTGTGTTAGCAGCGTTTTTAGTACTATCAGAGCAGTTCTTTGCCAGAAATTATATATTGATTTATCCGCTGAACTAATTTTATTTAATTATTTGGAAGTGGTGTTTTTCAAAATATCCAACACTATAAAATTGTAAAATGAACACAGTGTTTAAAAGGAAGGAATGTTTGTGTGTATTCCCTAATGTTACACATTACTGTATATTTAAAAAAAAAGTTTTACTATGTACATATACATTTTTACTCTGTTTACTTGTTTTACTTTCTAAAAGATTTGAACAGTATAGATTCATGGAGGTATTATGTTCTATGTGACGTAAGAACATTACAAACGAGGAGGTCCATTTGGCCCATCTTGCTCATTTGGTTGTTTAAGAACCTCATCAAGCCACTTCTTGAAGTAACCGTGTGAATCAGCTTCCACAACAGTGTTTAATTTTCTCATTCCTTGATCACATTTTTAGAGCACTTCTAAGATACCCCTGTATGTAAAACATCTGGCCTAGTTATAAAAAGCCTGCTTCAAGAAAAGTATTTCTGTGTTTTTTGTTCTGTATAAGAATTAAGAGATTCCTTCTAACTGGAGTATTTGAAGCTGTCCCAAATGCCAGAGTTATCTTTTTTATATGTAAGAAATAAAGAAAATGGTGTATTTCACACCAAGTGTTGCACTTTCTTACCAGTTATATTTGAATTTTATAGTCGGTGGCAATGACCTTTGAATACACTGGAACTGGAAATATTTAAACAGCAAGCATTCCACCATGCTGTAGCACTGTTAACTGTGTATCAGCCTCATGCACTTGCAGAAAAAGGAATTTGGCCGCCATTTAACATGTAATGGACATAAGATCCGAAGTATCGTGATAGTATCGAATATCATGATGCTGTGCATGATATCATATCGAGGCTCCCTAAAAGAGGTATCGCAGAACACTACCTTCTTCACAATGGATTAGTTAGAAACTTGCTAGGGCTTTCTCCCATATTAAAATCTGGATGTAACGCTGAACTTGGACCGTAGTCATCTCCAATCTTTTTGTACTGTTACACTGTGCCATTGTATAGACTATAATAATGATGACAAGGTACAGTATATTAAAAGATAAGAAACTGCATTTCTGCTTGGATTGTAACATATATAGATAGACACACACACAAGAGGCGGCGTATAGTGGGAAACTATGGCCCCCAATGGAAAAACTATAGTTGCCAACAGGGGACTACAATGCCTGAAGCTGCAGGTCTGCAGTCCATATTTGTTTTATGAATCAGTTAAGAAAGGCATGTTTTTGAAGTCCATAGCACATAGCTATTCGTTTTTTTTTTGCCTTTGAACTGTTTGACTTTCTCACTGCGGCACATAATTCTCGGAGGAGTCCGTTGAGTTTGTAAAGGTCGTATTTATTTACATCGAGTTGGATTTGTTTAATTTTAGGGAGTCAGGAAACACTTAAGTTTTTATAACGATTTTAGTGTTTGCAGAACCTTTGTTTTGTAGTTTATTGTAGTTTGTAAAAAAAAGAAAAAATATTGACCGTAAACAGCGTCACAGGGGCAATAGATGGATCTATTTGTACCCAATCACACACCAGAATTTCTAAGGACTGATTAATTACATACATATGGCAGAGTTGTACAAAAATTGTATGTCAACCCCAGACTGAACAGGGCTTTGTTCCCGGTATAATTGTGGTCGACCACTAGAGGGAGTGCTTGGGTAACTAAAATAGGCTTCAGGTGAAGAAATTAAGCTCCAATTAACAGGTTCTTATAAAGCTGATGTCAGGCTGTCTTTTGTTTGACCTGGCTGTCTTTAGTTTTTCAGGGTTCTCAAATGTAAAACAATGCAGGGAAATAATGATTTTTGTAATGCTTCATATTTAAATTTTACCAGTCTTTGAGAACATAGTACCATAGAAATGAACTAGCTGTTTAAAAATGTATTGATGGTCTTTAACTTGGTTTCAAATGAGATAACAAAATGGACAGTACACACTAAATAAAAATAAAATAAAAAGTTGAACCAGAAGTGGCATGTAATGTTATTTACTTGAACCTGTGCAAGGAGAGATAACAAAGGGAGGGAGACATTGCATTAAATTAAAAGCTGTACAGTTCAGTTCAAGATCTTATATAAAAGCTAAATATTTCATACAGTTTTCACTGAATAAAAAAAAAAAAAGCATGCAGTGCTCCATAGTGTGTTACAAACTTTGAACTTGATCTGCCTTTTCTTGCATTAAGGCAGAGTTAGTAGCCTACTGTACTGTTTGTTGCTGTCTAGTATGCAGAAGAATGTACCAGGTCACTAAGGCAGTGTACATTATCCACAGGAGCGTGTAATACACAAACTCATTACAAGCATGACAAAAAGTGAGTGGAATGCATCAAGTGCGCTTGACACCAGTGCGCGTCTAGAACTGAAATTCACAGTAACATGAACGCAGCCATTAAAATGAAATTATAATTTGCAGTGCAAGCATTTTAAACAAGTAGTTTTATTATATTTAAAAATTGTTGCTTTCCAAAATTCCCTTAATTCAAAATGGAAAAGATTAAAAATGAAACACACATTTTAAGGACAAAGTAGGTAGTTAAAGCATCCAAGACTTATTTAAAAAGCTTAAAAAAAGGCAGAATTGATGAAGAAATTAGATGAAAGATTTAGCAGTTCTCAACAAACATATGTATGCCTGATGTCTGTTACATATGTCTTACGACAGATGGACAGGCTACTCATTAACTTGTGGAAAGGAGTGTACTGATGAAATTAATTGTAATTGGATATGCAGTTCTTTGCATTCATCTAAAAAAAAAACTACCATATCCCAGTAATCACATTTGCACCTTCAAGCAATAGTACCGATTTTGAATTATTCTGATTTTAGAACCAGAAATAAATGTGTTAAGAACTAACGAATTTTTTAAAAAAAGGAAACTTTCATTAATCTTTATTAAAATCTAAATAATTGATCCGGAGCTTGTGCGTTTTGGGAAATGAAACAAGAAAAAAAAAAAAAAAGGTAGCATACATTTTTAAAAATCTGTCTGGCAGCAAATAAATGAGACAGGAAGAAATCTGCTTGTAGAGATAGCGGAATCTGTGCCTTTGGGTAAAAGCAGTACCTATTCAACGGGCTAAATCTGTCTCATTCTGCAGTCTACATGCAACACAGCTGAACAGATCCTGTTTAAAAGAACAGTTCTATCATTATTGCCTTGGTTATCTTGACATGGGATTAAAAGGAGCTTGACATATTGTATAGTTATTACAATAACTATAGACCAGTTCTAGTATCTGGTTTTTAAAATGGCTATTTACAACCAATGGATTTTAGCCATTCTATATTTTTTCCTTATTTCCAGAACATACACACGGAAAAACGCACAGAACACTGTCAGGAAGACGGATGACAAATATCTTTCAACCTGAATGAAAATAGGTATATGGAGGGAATGTATTTTTATGTTAACACTTAAGTACACAATGCCAAAAAAAAAACAAAAAAAAAACAACACACTTTTTGAAAGAACCCATTTTACCTCTCAACTCTGTAATTCCTAAACGTAAGCCTATTTCAATTAACACTATTGGTCAGATAAATCCCAATGTCATACCATACAATCACAGTAATTAAGCTTCACATTCTTTTAACTTGTACTGGAGAGGGTTTCATTTTGACTCGTAAAATAACTGATCTTAGTAAGTAGGGGTCTACCTAATTCTTGAAAAAAAATCGAGGGGTGTGATAGGGTACACCCCTCCCCTGTACGTATTTTGTGTTGTGTATTCTTATTTAAAATGCGTATATGTGTTTGGGCATGGGTGTTTAAAAATCGTCAGGGAAGGGTGAATTACCTCCCCTGCCAGAGCAGTTCACATGCAGACTGTGCCTGGGCTCCAGCTGTATAAGAGAGGCACCGATCGCCCACTCAGGGTTTAGTGGCGAAACAGAGAGTGTGAAGGAGGTAAAGCTTTAAAAATAACAATTGCTACTCATGCTGGAGGACCATCACGGTACTTGTTTGGTGTCAGTGTTTTTGTGTTTGTGAGTTGTTTTTGTTTAAAACGGTGAACTGTTTTTGTAAAACTGTTCTTTGTGACAAGCGGTCACCGCGAAATTCACCTCTTTTAGGGGCCAATGCATACCGGACTAGTACAGAGAGAAAATAAAATAACCTAATTTAAACAAACTACTGCACAAAGCAAACTACATATCTTAATTTTGTAGATAGGCTTTTTTTATTTTATTCCTTTGCCGTCCTTAGGCAAAAAACAAAACAAAACAAAAAAAAAAAACACACACACACCACATGTCCTTAGACAAATAAGATTTAAAATAAGGACTCCAATGCGGTTAACTTTCGTGTTTACTGTTCACATGACGTTTTAAATCTGCTTATCAGTGCGTCTGTACTGGCTTTTCTGTGACCTGTACTGTAAAGTAGGAGGTAGGACAAAGTCAGTGTTGCATTGTTATTTTGATTTAGGTTGCTAATATCTAGTTGTTTTCAGGCATTGGAGGTAAAATATCATAAATAGATGACAAAGCAAAAAAAGCAAAGTTTATTTTGGCTGAGGATCGTGTCAAGAAATTTTACATGCAGATGGAGGTAAATTGTTTTGCACATCTTGTAATGTGACATGAGAAAATATGATTGATTGTTGTTTAGCTTCAGAATCACACATTAAAACGAAAGGCTACTACAGATGCTGCTAAACAGAACGTAAAACAAATAACAGCTTTCAGAAAACAAATTTGAAAGTCAGCGAAAACAAAATATTCCTGTCGGCTGAAGCCAAGTTAAATCAGTACTACAGGTACGATCTAGCATAGCCACCTCTCTTCAAACAACCTGCTGCTTACTTTTTAAACGCAGTTAGAATTTTAGACCCGAATAGGCTTGTTTTCTTTCTTTTGACTCGGTATTAATAAAATTAATTCCTGGATGTGACGAACAACATGACAACGAATATGCTGCATATATGGCATTTATTAAAGAATGCCAGATGTCCTTGGGTAGCCGAGGTTTGTGACTGTTTCTAAATTGATTTCGACATCTGTATAACTTGGCAAAGCTTTGCCTTACACTTCCAACCAACTCGGTGGATGCAGAATGTGCAGTCTCAATGTATGGGCAAGTCTTAGATCAGGATTGTTGCTGCTGTAGTGAATTAGGTATACCATTTATTTAAATATAAATTAGTCTCTAGTCGCCCACTCAGGGACGTCAAAATGTAAGAAATGAAACATACCATATTTAAGTTCTGGATCATGTAGACACACAACATGTCAGAAATATAAAACAATAGTTTATTTAAGAATAAAAAGGGGTGCACAACTAATCTAATGTTACAGAAAGGAAAGGCTATTGGTTAGAGATATGCGTGAATAGTATACAATTAATTGATTTCATAGTCAAACGATTACAATGACCATAACATTATTAGCATACATGGTTAATATACTAATATTAATTATGGTTGATCATAATTAATATACTAATATTAATTATGGTTGTCTACTTTGCATTAGTATTTTCAATACTCGTTTCAATACATGTTTCATATCAAAATGCACAAGAATTAATTCAACTTCCCATTCAGAACGGAATCCAACATTCCAGTACCTAATTTAGCAAATTAGTTTTACCGTGTTCACTTATTTAGTTTAGGACGTGATCTACCAAACTAATAATATGTTATCAACGTCAGTTGATTATATATTCAAATTAACTCAGAAATGGGGCAACGATCAAATTCTCTGCATTTACAAGGCAACTCCTTTAGGTTGCACATTTCAACAAAAATACATTTCTTACACTCTAAAACAGGAAGTTATATTCTTTTCCTAGAACAGTTTATCCACTAACTTGATAGCATTTTCTACAGTTAATTTCGAGTCATAAAGTATTTAACATGCTGAATACTTATCGATTTTCAACTAAGTCGTCAATCTGCTTTGTTGATGAACACGGCAGCTTCCTTCTCTGGATCTGAAGTTCCAATGAAAGAAGATGGTACTTTGCTTGAAGTGTGCGTTGTGTTGCGTTAGCTCGCAATAAACAAATGGTTCTTTTCAAATGGAGATGTTGATTTCCAATAGACTGGCAGCATTATCTTTGTTGTCGGCAGTTTTCCAACTGCAAATAGTTCCATTGATCAGACATAACTCAGTTCAGATAATGCGGTGCAAATTGAAAAGTTATGTAGTTCGTAGAGGTGTTCTCGTTGCAATTCTTCTATACGGGTAGTACATGACCTTAGGCCCAGCTGCTGGCAATGCTTCTGTCCGTTATGTGGAGTGACGTGGAAACCAAGACCCGCTTTCAGATCAAGGCAGTGTCCCGTTTACTGTTTCAGTCTCTCGTAAAGCAAAGAGCTAGGGCTCTCTTCAAAGCTGATTTGAGCCATTCAGAACATTGGTTCTTCCTTGCCTTCCGTGAATTCGAGCAGTTACGCTCCCATGACTCAAACTTCCACCCTGTAACTGGTCAGTTTGTTTATTCTGGGCTGTGCCCAAGTCCACATGGGGTGTTTCTCATTGGTTGTTCTTGTTCCTAGACAGCCCCTTTTTCTCAATTGGTCTGCTGTTTCACCCCATCGGCTGGATTTATGAGATGGAGGTGTCAAAGCACCCAAAACCAAAGGATCCATTCAGCAATGGTGGAGATAAACCACTTGTACAGCAGTTAGTTTGTTTATGACTCTTTTTAAAAGCATTCTTTTGTCATTTGGGAAGTTTGTGACCAGAAACCAAGTAGACAAAGAGAATGGCTTAGGACCCCCTTCTATATATTTCAATTCTGTTAATTTCATACACAGAATGATATTATGACCCACTCTGACGCTACACTGCTAAGTCTTCACTCAACCACCTGTACATTCTGTCTAGGGAATATTCTTCAGGTAATTGTAGAGCTCTCTGTTACATTGCACAGCCATCTGGTGTGTTACCACCTTACCTAACCCTATTCCTATGCTTCATCTTCTGTGCCCATCTCCACATCTGTCTCCCTCATTGATTCAGCGGCCCGCGCCAAGACGTCTGCCATCAGTGCCTCCTCCAGCTTATTCCGCACATGGTGTACTCGTTCCTCCTGTTTCCTGAAACGCAGTGCAGGCAAATATTACATTCAAACCTTGCATACAAACAGTGATTAAATGCATTATTTCTAACTGTGTTTAGTGGAATAGTTTTATTTCAAATTCTAGTATTCCCCTGCTTTATGGGGGGCCCGACAACAAACTGCAGTTTAAAAAAACCAAAACATATTTAGACATGAACAATATATTATAATATGTATGTTGGGGGATTATGATTGTGCAGTAAGACCAGACATCAATGGGCTTTAAGAAAGAAAGAAAGAAAGAAAGAAAGAAAGAAAGAAAGAAAGAAGAAAGACCACTACTGAAATAAATGTAACAAGAGTTGTAGGAAAATTATTTCTGTGTGTACTTTATAGTGAAGCTTTCGTAGTTGTTGGAGGCTTGATGATTGTCCACAAAAGGGCCAGGGTTCAGATAACTCTATTAGAAGTTTGTCTTGCTGATAGGGGAAGTATCGAATCCAATAACAAATCTGAATGGGGAAGGAGTTAAGATGGACAGATAATGCTGTATTGCTTCAAAAGTAAAATGAAAAATGAGAACTCTTTCCTTGCCTATGGTTAAATACCAATTTAAAATACTGCTGCTTAATTCCATACAGTGTACCATGCCTCAAAAGTTATGTAAAATTTTAAATTCTATAAAAAATGCCCAGCTATTAACCTCTTAATTTAAAAAGTTCTACCTTTTAAAGTGCTTAAAGTAACTTTGTTCTTCTAAATAAACATTTTAATTCTGTAAACTGCTAGATGTGTTACTGTACAGATCAACATATAAAAATGACAAAGGGATTCAATTATGAAGATAATGATAACGCAGTTCTGAAATCTGGCATAAGACAGAAGGATAGAGTGGCTTTGCAAAGAGTCATGAACCTTATCAATCCATTTATTAGATTTCCTTTTTATCCACACACAAATGTATGCCATTGCATTTACCCAAATAATGTGGACTATAGCACTCAAATGCTACCAATCCACATATTTAATAAAACTTGAACTATTCAACCTTTAATATGATACCTTTGTGTGCCTTGATTTATAATTGCGTGAAATACAAACTACAAAATAAATCTGAAAAATTCCCTGTTTAAATGAAATCTGAAACACTGGTCGAATCACATTTCAGTTAGGAACAAACAGTAACTTACAAATAGCTTTAGCACTGTGCCCATATTATTTTAGAGCAGCTGTATTGTCTTTTACTGTAAATATCCTTAAGCAACAGGACGTCAAAACAATAATGAAATCATGCTGCCAAACTAGATGTAATTAACGAATGCTTCAGTACTTTTATTAGTGGCTCATGAGTTTACCATTACTAGGCTCCAAGTGCCCTCTGGTGCTGAATAGATTTTTCTTATTGCATCATCACTACAGTATACAGAAAGGAAGTTGACAGTTGCCCGCTTTGGTGAATTAAGATAAGTTTAGTATTTTATCATTATTTGGAAACAAAGTTGGCAGGCTATAGTTTGTTATATTTTTTCAATTCCAACCCCTTGCTTGTTTGGTTCTTGAATTCACAGTAAATCAAATGTAATATTGGTATAACAGGGCCCATAGTGAATACTAGTATTTTTTTAAAGGCCTAGTTAAGGCCCAATTCTTTTTGAACCAATAGGAATTGTGCAGTGCTCCATCTCTTGTACTTTTTTCCTTTAAAAGGTGCAATGTGACTTATTTTTCAATATTGGGGATTGGGAAAGTACTTGCACAAAACTATTGCAATGCTGGAATTTTTCTGTATAATTCTGTGTAAATAAATATAGAACTATAAAAGGGGCAACAATATTAATCCAGAAACGGAATAGGTTTTTTTTTTTTTTAATTTTTTATGCTGGGTTGTTTTTTGGATGCTGACAACACCACCACCACCACAAAATTTCACTTCTATAGCACTCTTCATGCAAGCATTTCAGGGCAAAAAGCCTGTGTCTAATATATAATCCAGCTACAAATAAACCAGACCCAAACAAATACGTTTTCAAACAGGATTTAAAAGATTCAATTGTATCATCAATCATCACCCATTCAAAATGAATACACTGCCATATTCAAGTAACTCAAAACACCTTTTTCACACATGTACTAGATTAAAACGTTACCATTTATTCCATCAGATTTTGACATGTTCAGTCGGTGCGTCCACTTCTCACACCACTCTGTCATGCCCCAAGTCTCTCCATCTCCCACAGCTTCATCACCATCATCATCAATGTGTACCTCACTGGTCCAAATAAATTCTGCTCCAGTTCTCTTCACTCCCTCACAGTCCAAATATGGCTGCAGGCACTCCATAATCCAGGAGGTTGACAAATGTGCAATAACTTCAAGGAAGCCTGATCCTACTCCTCGTGTCATTTTCTCTGTAACTTCAATAACATCCTGTCAAGTCCATCCCCTTTCAAATCCAATCATCAGTGCTGTATGAATATCCTGTAGTGTAATCCCCTGGGGATTTAATACCTTTCAATCTCCTTTCAACATTCACTTTCCTCCACTCACTCTTGCAGTCTTGGATCCTGTATAATCTGCACAGACTTCCTTCACAAATGTTCTTCTTCTATAAAAGGTGGATATATATAGCATTCAGTTCTTCCACACAAAGTGTTCTTCAGGTCATCCAGCGTTTTGAAGAACTCCTAGATCCCTCTTTCTCTCAAAGAACTCCAGCTCAATGAAGTGCACAAGTCACAAATACGCTTGCATACTACTATAGACAGTCTTGCTCAATCTATACTTGCTTCTTCCATTTAGACAAAACTGATTAATAAAAGAAAACTTTGACGAAGTGAAATTTGGTAGTGAGCATGTATGAAATTCTTTTATCCTTCCATCTGTTTCAACTGTCTCCCTTTCAAATCCAATGTTCCTGAGCAAAATAACTGTACGTGTCACTCATCATTGATTCCTCTTCCTCCTCCTCCAGTTCCTTCTATGTTTGGATTTCCTGCAGAAAAATATTCTGGTCATTCTTTCAGAATAAAAGCAGCATTGTCCACTTCCAGATGAGGAATTCCAGATCAAGTAACTTGGCTGATTGTCATACAAAGCATATCAATCTTGCATCAGATCGATCATCATCATCTCCAAAATGTTATGTATTTAATTTGCATTAAAGAGCCTGTTGGTGTGGGATTGGAGACCTGCTTGAAACAATTATTTGGGGGTCTACTGCCTTATCCAACAGG
Source organism: Acipenser oxyrinchus oxyrinchus (assembly GCA_030684275.1). NCBI lineage: Eukaryota > Metazoa > Chordata > Actinopteri > Acipenseriformes > Acipenseridae > Acipenser > Acipenser oxyrinchus. Next base: position 79,746,993 of record CM060247.1, on the reverse strand, counting down.
CCAGGTGGTGAACCCTCATACCAAGCGGGTCTGAGATCATTATTAATTTCTGTACGTTGCATGATCAATAAAATATACCCTTTTCAAATGTCTCTGTTGTGGGGGCTTGTCCTGATCTACTAAAACTGATTTCCAGAATTATTCAGTAATTAACACATTAAAACTACTGTCTAGTTCTAAAACATAATAATGCCTAATAATGACGCGCAATCATGGCCATTGACATGCTTTAAAGATAAAGCACAGCCTAGCAGTCCAGGCTCTTAGCTTCTTGATTCCAAATCTTGATTGTTAACCTTTAATATTTGTCTGTTTTTTAATACAACTACCCCTTCCCATAAAATAATTTAATTTGTTAAACTTTATTAACGTTTTATTAGAGTACAGCCAATCTGTGTCCCATTAGGGTTTTATATCCACCTCATGTGGACGAATTCATTTCCCTGAGGCTGACAATCTGATCGCATTAAAAAGAAAAGAAAATAATAAAAAAAAAGTAAGACCTGTGTTTAAAGAGCACCTGAAAGATGCAATCAAAAAGGGGTCTTGTACTTGTCCCTGAACCATGTAAAACACAATGGGGAAGTTGGTATTCTGCAGCTGAATACCATGCTCCCTAATGTTAAAGGGGCTCAAGTATTTAATGAAAGCACAACAATGCATCATTTTGCAACCCCCGGTACAAGGGTTAGAAAGCTGCAACGTTCGAGTTCAAATATATATACTGAATTAACAAATACACATGCTCGGCCACAGGAGGTGTGAAAAACTACAGACCTTTCCATTTGAGCTGCAAAGTGAAAAAAAAGGGGGAGGGGGGGTTGATTTGAAACATGCCGTGATATTAAATCTTGAGGGAAGAAGATCTGAAAAAATGCTGAACTCTTTCATGATTTATCTTTTATTACCCCTTGATATTCTGTAAGCATTGCTGTTGACGTTCAAGTGCCAGCTGTATGTGTTTTTATGTTCTAACCTCTCATTTACAAACATTGCCAATTGCATATTAAAAGCACATATGGGACATCAAATGTACTACTTGCTGGAGAGACTCCAGTTCTTAAGCTGTTAGGAAATTAATAATAATAATAAAAAATAAAAATAAACACTGAAAAGAATATATAGAATTAAAGGTAACAGTGGACAGAAATAAAATAAGTATGAAGTGGTCTAAAATAGTAAATGCTGTATTGTTCAATATAATTTGAATATGAATTGCCAACATCTTTACTGTGGTTTCTATCACCCATACTTGTTTCACATTGGAAGTAAGAATTTTAAATCTATGTATGACCAGTGTACATGTATAAGAACATGTACTGAGCACAGCCTACAAGACGCCCATACATTTCATACATAAAGCATGTTCTCGATACAGTTGACAGCTGCTTATTTCAAAGTTGAATACCTCAAAAGGCAGGATGACAGATTTACACAGGTTCCAGTCTCCTCCATTGAGGCTGAAACTATTTTACAGTCAGGTCAAAGATGTATGCCACTGACCTTTTATTTAAACTTCTCTCAAAAACAATGAGATGATGTTGTATGTTCCTGGTTGTGTGGCAGGTCTGTATTGAGTAAAAACATTGCTTTAAATCTAAGTGCAGTCTGTGTTTTATTATGTATTTATATTTATTTATTTATTGATTGAGGGGGCTATCCATACAGTAGTTTGGAAGCTGTTTGGCTTCATGTACCATGTAATGAGGTCTCTCGTCAAAGCCCTGCATAAAAGCACCACATTTGAGACAGACACTGGTGTTTTAAAGAAACTATTAATAAATGAGCAAAGAGAGTATAATGTGCACCCTGTGTACTGTACAACAGGTATGACTGAGCAACCTTGGGGTCCATCTCTTGTACTGTATAATGTGCACCTGTTTAACTACTCTACCAAAAACAAAGTATACTGTACGGGATGCTAGTAACAATGTATACTGTGAAACTATGTAGAACACACAAAAGTTCTCCCAATATCCATTACATTATTAAAATACAGTACACAATTCAAATGTTTAGTTGTCTTAACAGTCGCCATCCCCTCCAGAGAGTCTTACCGAATGTCCTCATCTGTGACCATAAAGGCTTTGCAGAGGGGCTGGGTCACGTTTAGCCATACAGCTGGGTTCTTTTCCACTGCTGCAGACAGCTGTCCCGTGATTGGTGCAGAACTTGTGTGCAAAGCGCTTGCAATAGCAGATAAAAGGGTCTCGTCTGTGTTACCTGGACCAACACCTGAAAACACACAAAAAAAAAATCTAAGACTAGCATCATTTGCAATACCATCAACAAAATACACCCGCTTACCCTATACACAACTATTTAGACAGTCAACTGCACAAATACAATATGTTAGCACACACCTTGTTTGACAAGGTTCCAATTGATGACTATTAAACACAATCCTGTAATTAGATTGTAGTATTTTGAGGCTCATAAAAAAGTAGCAACATTATGATCTTGAGGTAAAAAAGACTGTTTGACCGGTGAGGCACACACTTTTTGTATAATTTTAGGTGGTATATTATTTGTTATACAGTCACTTGGGGACTAAACAAAAATCGCATTAGGTCATAAACTGACATTTGCTACATACTTTAGAGCTGCCACATGATATCCCATAGGAAGCCCCATTTTCCATTATTCATCATTAGGGATGAAAGCGCCCTCAGTGGACCACTGTGAAAATTATGACAAGCACCTCATCTTGGTAAACATAAGTCTTGGTGAGGACTTCATCAAGGCTTTCAGGTGCACCTTGATTGCTTATGAGCAATGGGTGTATTTTACAAACTCCACTGAAGATGCACACATTTGTCTGAGATTAATTGAAATTAATCTCAGACAAATGTCTCTCCCTGCTCCTCCTACCCCCACTGTCACCTCTCGCCATAACCTCCACTCTCCCCCGTCCTTGCCTCCACTGCTCTCTCTCACCTCCCTCCTATCGACTCCTTCTCACAACTCTCCGTAGACTCTGCTACCTCCACCCTCTTCTCCTCCCTCGACTCCCTCTGTCCCCTCACCTCCCGACCTGCTCGTCCCTCCCCTCCCCAACCCTGGCTCTCCTCTGCGCTCCGCAAGAATCACACTGTGATCTGCTGAAAAGAAATGGAAGAGAACCAAACTCCCTGCTGCCCTAGACCTTTACTGCACTCTCCTCTCCTCCTTCTCCTCTACTCTCTCCTCTGCTAAATGTACTTATTTCCAATCTGTAATCCAAGCCTCCACTAACAACCCACGTAAACTATTCTCTACCTTCTCCTCCCTCCTAACCCCCCTCCCTCCTCTATCTCCTCTGATGACTTTGCCTCCTTCTCTTCTAAAACCTCAGATATCCACAAACTCTTTAACACCTCTCCCTCCCCCGCACCCCCTCCTGCTCCAACCCCTACACCCACTGCATCCCCTACTAACTCACCCTCCTTCTCGACCTTCTTGCCCCTCTCAGACTCTGACCTCTCCTCCCTGCTCCAGGGTCACAAACCCACCACGTGTGCCCTGGACCCCCTCCCCACTCACCTCTTTCAAGCTGCTGCTCTTGCTCTACTTCCCTTCATCTCCTCCCTTCTCAACACCTCTCTCCTTTCTGGTCTCTTTCCCTCTGCCTTCAAAAAGCCTCTATCACTCCCCTCCTCAAAAACCTACCCTCGACCCCACCTCCCTCCAGAGCTACCATCCTGTCTCCCTCCTACCCTTCCTCTCCAAAACCCTCGAGCGGACTGTACACCGCCAGCTCTCTGCTTTCCTGTCCAACCACTCTCTGCTCGACCATCTCCAATCTGGCTTCCGCTCTGCTCACTCCACTGAAATCGCCCTCCTGTCTGTCACCAACTCACTAAACTATGCCCGAGCTGCCTCTCTCTCCTCTGTCCTAATTCTCCTCGACCTCTCTGCTGCCTTTGACACTGTCGATCACTCTATTCTACTATCCTCTCTCGCTGACCTGGGAATCTCTGGCACTGCTCTGGCCTGGTTCTCCTCCTACCTCTCCAACCGCACCTACCAGGGAACCTGGCGTGGAGCAACCTCCACACCTCGCCCTTTCTCAACAGGAGTCCCCCAAGGGTCAGTCTTGGGTCCTCTCCTGTTCTCTCTCTACACCAGCTCCCTGGGCCCCCTCATCGCATCCTATGGTTTCGCATACCATTTCTATGCTGATGATTCTCAGATTTTCCTCTCCTTCCCCACCTCTGACTCCACCATCCCCTCCCGTATCTCTACCTATCTGTCTGCTATCTCCTCCTGGATGCACTTGCATCACCTCAAACTCAACCTCTCTAAATCTGACCTCCTTTTCTTTTCCTCCTCCTCCTCCTCCTCTGATCTCTCTATCTCTGTTCCTCTGGAATCTACCACACTCTCTCCCTCTTCCTCCGCGAAGAACCTCGGAGTCACCCTGGACCCCTGCCTCTCTTATTCCCAGCACATCTCCACTCTGGCACGCACTTGCCGATTCTTCCTGAGCAACATCCGAAGAATCCGACCCTTCCTCACCAACTACGCCACCCAGCTCCTGGTCCAGGCCTTGGTACTCTCCCACCTAGACTACTGCAACTCCCTCCTGGCTGGCCTCCCTGCGTCCGCCACCCGTCCGCTCCAGCTCATCCAGAACTCCGCTGCTCGCCTGGTGTTCTCTCTGCCTCACTTCTCCCACGCAACTCCACTACTCCGCTCACTCCACTGGCTCCCGATCACCACTCGCATCCAGTTCAAGACTCTTGTACTAGCCTACAGATGCCTTGACCAGACTGCACCCAGCTACCTCCAGACCCTCATCTCTCCCTACACCCCCACTCGACCTCTCCGCTCTGCCTGCACTAGAAGACTGGCTCTACCTCCTTTACGCTCCCCTGCCTCCAGAGCCCGCTCCTTCTCCACCCTCGCCCCGCAGTGGTGGAATGACCTTCCTACAGATGTCAGGACTGCCCAGTCCCTGACCACATTCCGGCGCCTCCTCAAGACTCACCTCTTCAGAAAGCACCTGTAGAACTCCTCTATTTTTCCCCTGGAACACTTGTCACCCTTCTTTCAATGAGCTTTACTTGCTCTTATCTGCCCCCTATTTTACTGCATTTAATCCTGTACTTTAGAGTACTGGAATCTGCCAAGTGTTTAATCTGTAGTATTTTGTATTTAATTATATCCTGATGTAACTATCACTAACACTGTATCTGCTGTATTATTGAATTGTATTTTGTCACACTTGTACTTGCTTGATCCAAAGTCATTGTATTTATCTTGCTCTTATTTGTATTATTACTTGTACTGTGATTCTTGAAATGTATTTGTTTACACTGTAAGTCGCCCTGGATAAGGGCGTCTGCTAAGAAATAAATAAATAATAATAATACCGCTACAACAGGGGTTGTGGGTTAAAATGGATTTACACCAACCAAGTAGAATTTAAAACAGACTAAATCAGTATAGAAACAAAAGAAATTCTCATAAATTGGTTTTAGATGTCTATAACACCGACATCACACTGCTAACGGTAATGATCAATGAGTTTAAGTAATACTCCAACGTAAAAATGCAGTCAATCTTCCCCATGCTATAGTATAAACTGTACAAAGTTCCAGATCAAATTGAAAGTGTGATGTTTACTCTAGTTAAGAGAAACAAGCCCACCTTGTAAACCTTTTGGAAGTTCCATGGTTCTTATTATCTGTTCAGTTACATCAGACGCAGTCAAACCTTGTAGTCTCTTCTCCCAGAAAAGCTGCAGTTAAAAGAACACAAAAAAATCCATCAGTTTCATGGTAGCACACCTGTACTTTACAGCATACAGATATTACTGTGTGAAAGTGGCCAGTGATCATTTTGACAGACTCCTGGGGCAAAACCAATGTTTTGGCTGGAGGTCTGGGGGCCACCTAGACCCCCCGAAGCTCTGGGGTTGTACATGCTCTCAAATGCATTCCGAGCCATGTTGGACCACTTTCAGAAGCAAATTTGAACTTGACTTTGTAGAAAAATAAATTAAACTTGTCATTTTACCAGATGAATCTACGTAATAAAATCACATGAGGCTAGTTAACAAACAGAGTTTCTGAAATGTTACTCAAAGCTTTTACATGTATGCCCCATTCACATAATATACATTTTGTAAAAACCTCAGCTGCAAAAATCATATACAATCTCTGCTTAATCTCTGCACCGTTTGCCACAGCAGGTGGAAAACGGAAGAAATTAAAAACGACAGTGAGAGAGCAAGGAGGGATTGACTTGAAGAAACTATTAATATTACTTATGCCCAGGTAACATTATTTATACATGTATGCTCTAAAGAAAAGGTAACAGATTTGAAAATGAGATTTAGGCTCATGTGTAGGGCTGTGCTGTGCTTTTTCAGTTTTCAACATGACCGGAATTTACACAGCCAATCCTTTGCTTGAGCAGGGTAAATACAGCATTATTTTAATTATCAATAGTATTCGGTATTGCAGTTCTTGCAGAATATAATTTAAAAACACCAAAAGTGTGGCGGCACATTGCACTAGTTTTAGAATGGTACCAGAATGCATAGCTGCTCTAGAACTCATCGTTGTCTTTCACAGTGGATCGGCAGAAAATGATATTTAAGATTCTGGTTGAAATTTACTGTTATAATTACTGTTTTAAAATGTTACATTGCTTAAATATGCATTTATTTGGAAATAAATGATTAGGCAATGTTAGATTAAATTTTAATGGATTTTTTTCTAACACATTCTAACACAGTATGCCAAATAAAAATGTTCTTTTCCTGCATGAAAAGGGTCTAAACATACCTGCATACAGCTACTGGGGATGAGAGATGGAGTGATCTTTTGGTCATTGCGAGCCAACCTGATTATTTTTGTTTATTTGTGATTATCTGTGTAAACATGTTATTTAAAATTGTACTTCATATTTCTACTTTCGACATTCACAGGAATGTGATGCTTCTATAGCAGTTCATGTTCATTGGTTTATCTTTCATTTTTGGTGGAAAGCAGGTGAAATATATCAAACTTAACTCAAGGTTGTAAGTATGTGTCAAATCTGGCGAGATATATTCAGATGGACGCTCTAAAATAGTTACACTGCATTCTTACCCCTGGCTCTTTTTGTAAAGCCCATGCAATACAATGATTGGAAATAAGAGTAGACTAAACGTCCCTAGCTGCTACTCAAACGATTAAAAAATGATGTTGTACCGCTAACGTAACCGTGAAATGTTTACATATGGGATATCAGAAGCTGGCAGCAGAACAATTAGGTTAGTTTTTCTGTATCCTCCAGTTTTCGCAGTCTATTATTTACCCCCCTTTCCGCTCACACAAAGACACAGTCATGTTTTTCTAAACAGTTTTGTAATCGGAATCAGAATTGTGCAGTGCGGACTATAGGTCAAGCCAATGTGTGTTTTATTGTGTTTTTTTATTTATTAATGTCTGACTTCTGGCATCTCCTGAATGACTTTCCGTTTTTTTTATATTCCATTTTAAACTGTTTAAAAGCAACATCATGACAAAACATAGAATGCTAGCGTGTCTACATGGAGCAAAAAAAGTACAGGGGCAAAATACTGTTGGCAGGTAATACATTCTTTAATATGCTTCCAGGTGTCCATACGGACAGAAGACCACCAAGCCACGTCTAATATCCGAAGGAGAGTTTTAAGGCGTCGAGATGGCCTCCTAGAGGGTTATCATGGAAGTATGTCAGAAAAGATGACTGTAACGATGCTGGGACTACTAACTGGAACCGATAGCCTCCTTTTGTGGCAGGAACTTTTCGATAGACCAGATCCTGTCTCCATCTCAAAGTGATATCTCTGTTGCTGTGTATTCTAGCAACACTCCAGTTTATAGCTCCGATCTCCCAACATCACTGACCGAAATAGCGCCGCTCAGTCGAGAGATCCTGCTATCGCTGAGATTATTGCTAAAATGGACAATCGCGCCAAACAAAATCTGATCGGATCACCTTTGAGATGAGACAGGATCTGGTCTATCGAAAAGTTCCTGCCACAAAAGGAGGCTATCGGTTCCAGTTAGTAGTCCCAGCATCGTTACAGTCATCTTTTCTGACATACTTCCATGATAACCCTCTAGGAGGCCATCTCGACGCTCTTAAAACTCTCCTTCGGATATTAGACGTGGCTTTATGGTCTTCTGTCCGTATGGACACCTGGAAGCATATTAAAGAATGTATTACCTGCCAACAGTACAAACCTTCTAATGTGAAACCTGCAGGTCTGCTCCAGTCTACTACGGTTGCAGCTCCGGGAGATGTTGGGGTGGATTTGATGGGCCCGCTCCCAAGAAGTAAACAGGGTAACCAATACTTACTTGTTCTGGTAGACTACTATTCCAAGTGGATAGAGATGTTTCCCATACGTGACAGTAAGACTCAAGATCGCTCGTATTCTCACCAAGAGATTTTCACAAGATGGGGAACACCCGGTTCTTGGTGTCGGATCGTGGTCCACAGTTTACAAGCCAGCTCATCATTGAGGTCTGTAAATCCTGGGTGTTGTTAGGAAACTTACTACAAGTTATCATCCGCAATCAAATCTTACTGAGAGGGTTAACCGAACAGTGAAGACCATGGTGGCATCTTTTGTGGAAGATAAACATCAACTCTGGGACCAGTGGATACCAGAGTTTCGCCGCCATCAACAGCCGTCAGGAGACTACTGGATTCTCTCCAGCTGAGTTGGCTCTTGGTCGCCACTTAAGGGTCCCCTTGACCAACTGATTGGACTTGCCCCTTGCCTTCTACCTCTCAGTACAGTTTGCTGGAAAGACAGCAAGAAATCGCTGAACAAGTAAGGCAAGTGTCAAGATAGCTCAGGGTAGGCAGGCCAAATATTACAATCGAAATAGGAGAGCTGTGCAGTATACCAAAGGAGATTTGGTGTGGACCAAAACGCATTTTTTATCCGATGCCTCTGAGAAGTTTTCAGCAAAATTAGCTCCCAAATGGTCAGGACCAGCTGAAATTTTGAGAAAGGTAGGACCTGTTAATTATGAAGTTCAGTGGGCTGACCAGTCACAAAAAAAGATGTGATTAATGTGGTCAACTTAAAAAATACTACGGTTTGAAACCCGGTACCTCCGCTTGGGATATGAGGCGCTATCACACAGTGAATATTATAGTGGTCCATTTTAGAGCACCATTTTTAGCCTGTTATGTAAATGTGTAGTTAAAGTCAGATTGTATGCATTTTAAGAGTTTTAGAATGTTTGAATATGTTGAGGACCTTGACCTTATAAACCCTGCACTAATGCACTATGGGACGGCACCTTTTCCTGTTGGGAGTTTGACTCTGGTTAGTTTGCTGCTGAAGGTTTGCCGTCCCATAGTGCATTAGTGCAGGGTTTATAAAGGTCAAGGTCCTCCAACATATTTAAAGGGGCCACGTTTCCTAAAACCCACTCTTAAAAGGGTAACAGAAAGCATACATTCTGACTTTACACAACACATTTAGAATACCTGGCCAGGCTAAAAAGTGGTGCTCTAAAATGGACCACTTACATAATATTCACTTTTGTGTGACAGGCGTCACATAGTTACACTGCATTCTTACCCCTGGCTCTTTTTGTAAAGCCCATGCAATACAATGATTGGAAATAAGAGTAGACTAAACGTCCCTAGCTGCTACTCAAACGATTAAAAAATGATGTTGTACCGCTAATGTAACCGTGAAATGTTTACATATGGGATATCAGAAGCTGGCAGCAGAACAATTAGGTTAGTTTTTCTGTATCCTCCAGTTTTCGCAGTCTATTATTTACCCCCCTTTCCGCTCACACAAAGACACAGTCATGTTTTTCTAAACAGTTTTGTAATCGGAATCAGAATTGTGCAGTGCGGACTATAGGTCAAGCCAATGTGTGTTTTATTGTGTTTTTTTATTTATTAATGTCTGACTTCTGGCATCTCCTGAATGACTTTCCGTTTTTTTTTATATTCCATTTTAAACCGTTTAAAGGCAACATCATGACAAAACATAGAATGCTAGCATGTCTACATGGAGCAAAAAAAGTACAGGGGCAAAATACATAGGTCTGCCGCCCCTGTGCATTATGGGTCTAAATCAAGTTACAGTTCTCTCCCCCCCACCTCCCGATTTTTTTGGCATTCCTAAATGAATCATAGAAATGGTAATTTTGACGGAATTCCATCTACAGATGGAAAACTATCACCCATGTATATTTGATGATTTATACAGTCAAACACCATACATTGCTAACCCCTTTGTTTATCAATATTAAAGATATATCTTGAGTTCATTTGCCTGGTTCTTTTGTGTTTTTGTTATTGTTTTCTTGTGGGACCTTCTCTATCCCAGTTTGATTCCTCTGACATTTATCTGTACAGCATGACCTAAAAGCTTTTGAAACAAACAAACAGTCAGCCAGGAGGTTTATGCCGTTTATTCCTTTAAAAGGAATTCTATAGCTATTAGCTGTGAAGCTATTCCAACTCAGCAGGTACCCTTATTCAACTGACTGTGAAAAGATTTTAGAAAAGAGTTAAGGCCTTAAGTCACATTTCTCCTTCTGTGAGTTTGAGTTCTTGTTCTCCTGATTGATTGTGCCTTTCACTGACCCTCCAGGAGGCCTTCTGCCTGGCTTGTGGGGTACTGTATACAGTAGGTTAAAGCATCAAAACTGACCCATGTATGAAACCTGATAATTGGATGACAACACAAAGAGATGTGTGGGTCAGTAAGGCCAATAATCACATAGCTCTACCATGACTTTCTAGATTTAATTATACAAGCAGGACAATATTCAGCCAAAAGGATTTTTTCAACAATAAAAGGGAGGCGCAATAACCCATTATTGACAGCCTGAAATCAAATTACCTTTCTTCGATAGATGAGCGGTTTTCTTAATGTTATGTAAATATACTGGTTACTGTATAAAACTTACAAGTACTGTAGGACTTCCAAATTGTTATGCTAAATTGACTTCTCTCTTAATTTGCTCCCTGCCACTAAACTATTGACTTGTGGGGAAGAGGCAGAAGCTAAGGAATGCTTAGATGAAAATTGCATGCCACTGAATAGAACATTTAAACAAAAGGGCATATGAGGGGTCGAAGACATTGAAGAAGGCTTCATATTCCACAGTGTGCTGAACAAACGGTAAAATCTTTTTTTTTTTTTTTTTAATTAGTACTATAAAAAGGTCAAAGACGTGCTGTGTTCCTACTAAAATCTCACATTTGGAAGTCAACGTAAACCATGGTCCGAAGCATTACCAACAGGTCTACATTGTTCCTCCAAGTTTTAAAAACAATAAAACCTAGTTTCTTGTAGATATTTGGTCCAAATAGGTACTGTCACATTTGTTCAAGTTTATCTTTATTATGAAAAGTTATTTTATTAAGATAAATGTTTAACTAATTTGGTCAGTTATACACACCCACACACACACACACACACACGAAAACATAAGTGCATTATTTTTACTTTAAGTGTATTTAAGAATCTTGACAAAAACAGTGCACGTCATTAAAAAAACCTTGGTATTTGTGACATTGTATGTGCAGGCATGTACCTTGAATTAAGAAACCCCTTTGTTATATATGCTTTCAAATGTGTTTTACTGAAAATAAATACAAATATGCTGTTGGTGTTATGTTGTCTTCTTGCATCTTGGAGCTACAGATCATCAAAATGGCGGTTTTACACATTGCATATTGTGTCAATAATTACACTGAAAAACACACACACACACACACATTCGAGATCTCATTAAATAGAGAATATTTCAAAATAATGAACTGCTTCCCATTCGAGTTAATCTCAGGATATGATAGCCCGTACAACAGTTTGTGTTAAATTGCCATACTATTCATCAATACCATAATCCAGGGTTTTAGACCAATTCCCAGCATTTTTCTTTTTATTGAGTCTTTATAATATTGGCTCAAAGTGGGAATCTGCTTAACTCAGCATATTCCACATTGGTTTCCAATATAGTTAATGTCAGGAGGCCTGAAAAGCCGGGTCCACAAAAATATAAGGATAGGGGAAAAGAACAATTACATTTGAAACTGAATAATAGTATTTTAGAAGTGTATTGCATTCATTAAAATTCATAAAGTGTTATACATAAGAACAGATACCTTTGACACCAAATCGGTACTGGAGTCTTTTGTAACGTCATGACAGGGTTCTCAATTTTCAGCTGAGCAAATCAAACATTTATATTATTAAAACTGCATTTTTATTTTATTTTACTATTTTCTTATGTTTCTACTGTTAACAGTACACATTTATTTTGTTCAGGAGCAGTTTCAGCTACTTGCTTGCTTCACACAGTATACATCTTGTTTCATATGGTTTCTTTCCATTCATATTCAAATAGCCTAAACCTTAATTCCCTGCATGTTGTATAAATCCAACATTACAAATATTATTGTCTGTTTTTAAATATATCTTAAATATTTGAGACTGAAGCTAAATCAATCAAATCCATCAAATCAAGAATTATTAATTGATGGTTGTGGGTGTAACCAAGACACAAAAGTGGAGCATGTCTGTTGCACTGGGAGGTAACATTTTATATAACTTATTTACTATTAAAAGCGTGTATAAATAGCAGCCGCTAAATAAATAAAATATGCCATCTTTTTTCTTTTTAAAGTTATCTATTATAGTATTCAACGAGAGTAATAATATGCAACTAAAATTGAGGAATACTAACTTATTTATGAATAAAAGTTTAAAAATAAATAAATGAAAGACAAAAAGATAGTATCGAGAGAAAATATTTTAACTATTGTTGACTATACATGGCTGTTCACTGCATTCTTCCCAGGTTCAGCCATCTGTGCACTCCATTTCTTTAGAATGCAGATTTTGCTTACAATCCAGTTTGTTGACAGCTCCCAAAAGTCATTTTAGCATTAGGGTTAGTGGAGTGGTCCCAAAGTTTTGCATTCTACTGTGTATAATCTGTGTGATTTAAAGCAGAATACAGTAGGTATATTAAAGTTGAGTGAAATAAAACATTTTGCAATCTTTTTTTTATTTACAGGTTCCACTGAAAATTAAAATGAGAATACAAGCTTGCAAAATAAGACTCCCAGTGCACATCCATTCCTGTTTTACTATCAGTTTAATAAGACAAATCTGAGCTTTATTTCCATCCCTGCAATTTGTAGGACTTTGGAAGTTATTTAATTTGCTAGAATCCTTTCAGTTTGACATGCAAAGGATTTTATTTAACAGTTCTTTTAACCAAAGTTTCAAATATAAATGTTTTTAAATTACTTAAATGTTTTTTTTCTGCATGTTTGCCGTTTTAAAAGAAGAAAAAAATGTCCATCATACAAAAGTGTGATGGACCCCTTTCAAGACAGGTAAATATTAAGAGAATAATCTTTTGTGATGTCTTAGAACCTAAAATGAGTCAGTTCCAATTGTATTTTTGTATAATAACACAAATGTCAAAACTAGGTAAATAGAGACTGTTCCATGCATTACATGTTTGAGGATGTTAAACATAATTTACATTATATTTTGATAAATGTACATAAGCAACTCATAAGTGTCTTCAAAAAGGACATAACCTTAAGTGCCATGCTAAATATAGAAAACACACCCACTTTTTGGTGTCAATGTTGCATACAAATAGTTGGATGGTCTCTGAATAAAACTGTGTCCATTTTTATCTTAAGACTTGCTTGTTATTTAAACTCATACCTCACACATTTGATAACTAAAGTAAATATTTTCAGAACATTCCAACATTAATTTAAATAGTAATACGACAACATTCATTCAAATCCATATTTTCATTGTACTGAATTACAAGCATCATCTGACTAAACTGTTTTCAGTTTTAAAAACCCTGGATGCTTTACCTCAAACTAAACAAACCATTTCCTGATTTCAGATACTCTAAGGACCCAGCTTGTAGAGCTAATATATGACGGCTTGTTTGTTTGTACAGCATGATGGAGTCAGGAGGGACAGTTATCACCATTTCCAGAATCTAGAATATTTAGTTAACTTAAGATACTCACAGCCTGAGATTTCCTACTCTGTTTAGTACAGGATCATTCAGCTCAGACCTCTGGGAAGGTAATGCTTCTGAATTATAACAAGTCATCCTTTCTCTACATTTAACAGCTCCTGGCATGCCTTTTTTTTTTTTTTTTTTTTTTAAACACAGAACCGACAGCAAAGAGCAACAAAGCTCAATGGAATTTGCTGCAGATATTCTGTATTTCTTTCAATAATTCTTTTTTTTTTTTTCCTCTTTCACAAAATACTTTCTTGATTTTTGATTGCCTTTGATCAGTCCTTATGATGAGCTCTTCTTTCAGTAGAGACAACTTATACAAAGCAGTTTATAAATCGAGGAGAATGAACGTGCCATGTTAAAAACCATAGGAGAATGAACGTGCCATGTTAAAACCCATAGAAGAATAAACGTGCCAGTTAAAAATAGGAGAAACGTGTATGTTAAAATCCTGGGAAAACGTAGGAGAGAACGTGCCATGTTAAAAACCATAGGAGAATGAACGTGCCATGTTAAAATCCATAGGAGAATGAACGTGCTATGTTAAAATCCTTTACAGAATGTATGGAAATTAATGCGTCAAGATGTGAACTACAGATTCAACTGGAATTCTTTCCAAGGTTTCCATCTACATGTGATCCATTAGATACAATGTTGCGTGTAATTGCAGCAACAATCAGGAGAAAGCAGAAGGATCTCACAAGGGGTACTAAAGCTGGTGCCTGTGTAACCAGCTAATCTACCAACAGTGTGACTGAATTTGCAGAACAAAAGGGAATATTGGTTGTAAATAAATTGGCTATTCTATTCTCTTCTCTTTCAGCATCCAAAGTCCTAAAGCACAAACAATGATTCCAGTTGTTCCCCTTATACCACCACTTTTGTGGCTGACTGACAAAAACATCAAAACTAAATCGTTGAGCAACCTTCCCGAAGATTCATGTGCTGAGCTGAACACTTCATGGTGTCTAGTGAATGAGCATTCAGCTTAGATAATACCTGGGAATGTAATGCCTCCTTGAATGCCTCATATTTAGTATTCTCTATTGTAAAAATAGAAGTGCAGGTCAATTTTAAGTTAGTCTACACTACAAATAATGTAATGGTTTCCAAATTCTTTCAGTATAAACATTGCATTTTTAAATATTATTTTCCTTCACATATTCAATGCACAGGAAAACATAAAATTGATTAAAATACATGCTTTCTATGCATTTACAAAAACATCTAAAATCTTTATTTTATATTGAAAGAAAACAATAATTTTTCCACATCTGCAACTCCAGATTGCTACTATGGTAATTTGGACCTCTCATCAGCTCAGTGTCTACTGAAAAAACGATCTCCTGGAAAACCATTATCTACAGCTCAATAATAAAAAAATAAAAATGATAGACCGGTTTCTCAATGCTCCTTCCTCTCTCCATCATCTCCATAGCCACCTGAATCACACATGTGCTACTGTAATCCTCTCAATGAATCTGAATCTGGTGATGAGCAAAGTGACGTTTCATTGTGAATATCCAGTGCTGTGTGACAGAAGCCAATTCTGTTGCTGTATAATATGCTTAAAGTAAAGAAAAATAGCCTTTTCATTGAATAAGTCAAATGTAGCAGTAAAGTTCAAACAAATATTATGATATTTAAAAATTATAACCTTTCTTATTTCCAATGACAGCTGAAAAGGATTGCATTGTCAGTACATGCCAATGAATTGCATGGACTGTGATTTGCAACTCCTCAGATACATTTGGTTATAGTATTATGGAAGACAGTCAACACACTGCAAAAGGTATATTAATGAACTAAAAAAAAACTTTAGCCCTTTAAATGTTATTGATTAGTAGTGATGAGCGATTCAATAGAAGTTACGGTTAATTTCCGAAACAGACTTCGAACGATTAATAAAACTGCACAATTTCGATCTATTATTATACTATAAAACTTCACTTTCTTTTTGGTCACTCATCATAGAAAAGTTACTTCCACATCTCAGCCACTTTCAATTCCAGCGGTTCTCACTCTGGGATCTGTAGTGCAAGAATCTCGAGACCCGCCCTCCTGTAAAGCTCCTATAATGCATACAAAACAGCATCACAAACGAAAACATACAGGGAGCGTATCAGAACTCTTCATTATAAATACTTGTCAGAGAAAGAAGGTGAGCGAGTGTTAAAATACTGGAAGTTCATGAATACAAACTATTTGCATTTTCTTTACACATTCATCAATAACCTTATTAATGACATTTCGTTCCGCCAGAGAAAAGCGGCAGATATTAAATGATATAAATATAGGGTTAGTCCATGTCAGATCAATTATAAATGAGCTCCCCAAAGTGATTGTATTGTTTTACTGGGACTTTCACTTGTATGTATCTGTTGTTGACTCGTTTTCTCATTTTAGTTTAGTCAGCGAGACAGGTTAATAAATTATTATTATTTTTTTATTTTTTTATTTTAAAGAAAACAAAAATGTTTCAAATTACTATTTTTTTTATTGCGTTTCATTTAATATTATTAAATGAAATGTAATACAACAAAGAATGGCAACCTGAAACAAAAGATTATAAAAATAATTATTAATTACTGACAATTATTTTTATAATCTTTTGTTTCAGGTTGCCATTCTTTCTTGTATTACGTTATATTTAATGAGTTAATAAACTTCCAGCCATGGATTATTATTATTATTTTCTGTTCTGCAGCATTATCAACCCTAGAGAGTTAGGGATTCAAAACAGGTTTTGAGAAGATTTCAGATTGTGTGTGCACTTTTCTTTTTAAAAATGGTTTCTGTAGTGGTATTGTTTATATATTGGTTATGCTGCTTTAGTAGTGACTTCAATATATGCATACTGTATGTTTTCTAGGTTTGAAAGTGCTGTTGAAAAAAGTTATTGAAGTTTTATTGTAGTTTTTAATTAGAAATAAAGAAATATTTAAAATCAGGAACCTTTTGTGACCCCCACCACCACAGTATGATGTTATTAGAACAAAATCGATAAAATCGGGATTATTTACAAATATCAAATCGACTTGTAGAAGTGATAAATCGCTCATCACTATTGATTAGCACAGGGGTTCAAGGTGTTTTTTTAAATCATGGCTCACTTATAAATCATGCATCAAAAATCAACCAATCACAGTGAATGATTTGCCCGCCCGCCACTTGAGAACCACTGGATTAGCACAAGCACTTCAAAACCAAAAACATGTACTGTAGTAGGAAGTCTCAAATCAGCAGGGGGTGGTGGAACTTGAAAGCAGAAAAGATGAAACTACTAGGCTATTCTATGCAATTTAAAATGGAACCTACTGAAATAACTCAACACACATGGTGAGGAAAAAATTAGCTGAATTTAATAATCTGCATATTTGCCAAGTGTAAAAGCCAGTGCTGCACAATATTAGGGAAAGACACACAATCTTTAATTGCAGTATGTCAGGGTTCCATCTCTTAACATGAATAACACAAAATTGCCCCCATGCATACGCACATTTAAATTAAGTAAATGGCAGAAGCCCAAGTGTTCTGAAAAACAAGTAAAAAGAATCCTTCTAACACTGCCTTCATCTTAAACAAAATCAATAAAAGAGTGATTAATCAATCTTTACACCCTCGGGAGATCAGCGGTGTTTCATGAATATGTCCTCAGCATGACAAGACCAGAAGGCCTGCCCTGTATACAGTAGTTATCCAACCACTTTCTTACCATAGGATTGAATAATAAATAGTCACATTTTAGTATTCAAATGCTTGTATTAACATGGTGTGGCAAAGTGGTTTGCAGCGCACAGGTGTAGTGGTGATGTGATTACGTAACAGACAAAACAACAAAGTTCACGGTCCGAACAATACGTTTATTTCCAATCCTGGTCTGGCGACCACAAAGAATAATCCCAGGCAATACACAGCAATGCACTGCTCCAAAACAACGGGTTGCAGTCCCGAAATAATAAGTCACAGTTTGTAAATAATAAACCCAGTAGAACACACACAAAGACACACCTTCACAAGTCCAGAGTGATTATTATTGTGATTGTGGTGTAATACATTTTATTGATTTTAATGAATGGCTAATAGTTTAATTAAATCTAAAACTTACCGTACATAAAAGTATCTATCAAGTAGTGTGCCTTGAACCACCACGGCAGTCATTTTGAAGGCGAGTCTGAAAGTTATGACTTCCTAAATACATGTATTAAATACCCTGACGGCGTCTGAAAGGCAGGATCACAAAAATAATCCCGCCCACCTAGAACCACCAAAGCAGTCATTTTGACTGCCTTTTACAATACAGGTTTTTATTTTAAATATAATCTACAACATTCAATTCTTTTTACATACAAGCCTGTTATCTCTACTGGACCTTACAGCCATCAATTCCTTCGTTTTGTACAAAGAATGCACCGGGGAAAATATCAGTAGGAGAGATTTCATCTTTAAGCCAGCCACAGCGCTTCAGCAGTGCTTCAGCAGAAACATTTTTATCAGAAAACTGCAATGCAGCAGGCTGCTGAAGCTCAACCTGGATTCAGTGCTGCACCGAGTGACACACACAAGAGAAAACATATGTTACTTTCAGCTGTTTGATATGATGTGCTTGAATAAAACTTGAGTTGTATCCGATAGTTTGTCTTTCATTTTAATGTTGATGTTGTTTAAAATGTAACCGTAATAATGAATGCTGGCGGTAGTTTTAGGTATGAGTATAGCCGCGGCAGTTCTAGTGTTAAGAGCTACAGAGATGAGACCTTTCAATTTTCATGTTAAAACATGCTCTTTACCTCCGAACGTTACAGAGTGGCAAATTGCAGTTTTAATGGAAGGTATGAATTTCCCTTAAAATATATTTCTAGAAATCGTTGAGATTTCCCCACAATTTAAAAACATTGGAACCCCTATAAAGTAGCTGGGATATAACCCAGTATATAATGTACTTAAGCCATGAAACCAGGACCCAAACAAGCCATTTACTATGAAAACGAATCCTTTAATATACTCTGCTGTTGTGTACTCTTTGGATATTAGGTACTACTATGGAATTCCCTGATCTGTATAATTGCTGTTTATTACTTAAATTATAGTATCCATGAAAGCTCTGCTAACGAAAGTCAAGGTCAACTGGTTCTGCATTAAAATCAAATCAAAACATTTTTCATGCAGGATTGCTAAATAAAAAAATAAAATGGTGATCAATAATCTCTCATTTCCAAGCTTTGTTTTAAAGGTTTTATAATGTTCAAGACTTTAAATAATAATGACATCTTTTGTACACAAAAAAGGCTTGACAGTATTGTGAATCCCTAAACAGCCTAAGCCCATACATAAATTCTATCCACAGAAAAAAAACATGGTTGCCTGGTTAAATGTTAAGCAATCCACTACTGCTTATGAAAAATAGCATACTGAAGAGCCCTAATCATTTATCACCATCAGAAAACTGATACCCAACAAGCTGCAGGCCAAAGCAGGATAAAGCAGTAAATGCAAACTTACTGTAATTACCTTTCCATTCCATTATCTGTACTGAGCACCTCTATTGCTAAAGGACTCGCATTAAACTCCATAAAAAGATTAGCACTCAAATGCAGCAAGCAGCGAATCGATTATTAAAAACTGCTCACTGTTAGTTTAAAATCGAAAGGTGTAGCGTAATTGACCCTCTGCTACATTTTGTGTTTTGAAAAAGGACACTGTATTTGGAAATGTTTCACAGCAATATTATTTCACCGTTTCATGTGTGTGTGCATGGGAACCTCTGCTGGAAAAATACTGTAACTGCATGAGCCCCTAGAAAATACTGATCACTGAAACCTTGCTGCAGAAAAAAATCAAAAACAACCTTTCAGCCAAAAGTCTAAATCAAGTTATCCAGCGTTTGTTTTTTGTTTTGTTTTTTTAAACCACCAGGAGCTCGCTATAAAAGTAACTATTGATACAACTCCAAATTCTCTGTGATGCAATTAGGTGACTGTGTACATGATGAATATGGCAAACAATGGCAGAAGTACCAATGTACAGCGTTGAACATTTTATATACACATGCTTTCTGCAAACTACTCTGCTCCAAAACTGACCTATTTATATTTATATTGTGATGGAGAAAAATAATGAATGCTCAGAGACGTAGCCAGCCTATTAAAGAATAAGAAACAATTAATCCGAATGCTTCTTCCATGTGAGTTTTACTGTATTTATAGAAACTTCTCTCTCTAGCTCATCAAAAGATCCAAGGGGCATGTATGTATGTATGTATGCATGCATGCAACTCCAAATGAAATTTTTAGCAGTGCTGAAAGTGAACAATGTATAGCTAATTGTAATCATGCACGTCACTGGTACAGCTGTCTTCATCTCAGTGAATGCAATAATTACAGGATATCACTAACAGAAAACACAGTAGCATTTGTGTGCATCATCAGCAGCCATACAGCCCTTTCTTGTAAGTACTAATCCCACTTAACTTCAAGTGCAGCATTTAACATGATTAGTTGGCTTTTGTTTAAAATTTCCCATTTGATCAAATTATGAAGTGTAGTATTTATTTAGAAGATGGGCTTTTACAGTGACCCGATGTTCAGCGTGAGACACCTGCTAGTAATCTGTGGCAAACCAGTTTCTAGTCAGATAAAGCCCTGTAGTGTACAAAAGATTCAGAACAGGTTAAATCAAACACCATGTTGTATTGACCTCAATTTCGCATGGAGCAAATCATGCCACATGTTTTTTTATTTATTTTTTTTTATAGTTGGCCATGGTTACTGTAAAAACAGAAAAAGCTAAACAAAATCAAAACACAAGTAAAAGTGAAAAGTCTGGTAAACAAAATCAACAGCAAGAATTGGGGCTTTGGGGATGTTACGGTAATGAGAGGACAGATTCTAGAGATTTGACTTATTTCACTTAAAAAAAAAAAAAAAAAATAGGTCACGTATGGAAGTTTGGACACACACAAAAGTCAATGAATCCAGACCAAAAATAAATGATTGACTTCAGTGTTGCAGAATGTCCAAAATCTTCGGGCACAGACTCCAAACCTTCCGAAATTTGAGAGGGTGCAAGGATTTAAAAAAAAATTACATATTGTAACTTGAGTGGACAAGAATGGAACTATCATGGCTATTTAACTCAACCAAATAATTATACAGTTAAACGCTTGTTTAAGAGCAACCGCACTTACGAGCAACACTTCCCCGGAACACTTCCCCGGGAACACTTCCCCCGGGAACACTTTCCGTACACTGAATTATCCACTCGGTAACAGCAACATAGCTGTCACATAAGAGCAACATTTGTGACACTGTGATATCACATCCTCTGCTTACTTGCATCGCAAGTCTCTCACTGAAAGAAAAAAGTACAGATTATCTAAACTCCGGGGGATTCTCAAAACCAAGTCACAGTCAACTGAATACGAAGACAGACAGTCGAATAGCTGCCATAAGCGCGGGCGTGAAGGAAAAGCCCCTAATGTACATGATGAGTGTGTACAAAGTATTACAGTTAAGTGCGAGTACAAAAAACGTAAGAGCAAGAGCAAGTGGTCGTGTTTGTTGTCATGGTATTATTTAAATAAAAAGTGATACTTTTATAACGTTAACTCAATTAATACCGCTTTGATACAATATTGTAGTATAGGCTACAAATTCAGAACAGAGCACATGTTTAAAATGTACAGTACGTATACTAATGCAACACTGTAGCAATAACAATAAACATAAATCGCATATAGATTGTCTCAGTCTGAATGTTATTTTACAAATATACTAGAAAATAAGAATATAGCGTGTACTGTAGCTGTTTTATGTATCAGAAAATGCAAGCTGCAACAGCCGCTTAGGAGCAAAGTAGCAAAAGGGCACCGATATGCTGCTACTACGAGCGCCTACTGTACTTTTATAATTAACAAAAGTTATAAGCTCGGCTTAATATTTCTATTTCACTTTGAATCTGATAAGAGAATCGATTAGGTGTGCAAAAATAACTGAAAAACTCAGCAGTTTAATTTATAGATTTGAAACTTGTTACATTAAAAACAAACAATTATTTTAAAACAACGCCATTGACTGTGCCCCATTAGGACTTGCTATACAATTACTATGGTATGTTTTGTTTTAACATATATGGTACACATTACTTTGAATGCTAACTACCTTTCATTATAAGTTTGAAATGGAGCAGAGGGTTACAAAACAGGAGTCTAAATATTCATCATTATGCAGCAAATAGATAAACTAGCTAATTAACATTGTGGGAATTCTACATTTTAAATAATTGTATTTATCATTGAGCACTTAAACATTTTTGATGGAACTGCTTTATAGAATACAGTAAAGTTTAACACATTTAATTAAATTTATACACCCACCAACCTGATAACAGTTTTATGATTCGGGTCCAATGTCCCTTAATGTGTTGAAAACATGTGATTCATAAACGGAAAAATTAGGGGCTTGTCTTCATGTTTAACCTTTGTAGGATTAAAAGCTAAATTTATTTTTGCAGTAAATCACACTTCACCCTCTGATGACTTGGAGGTGGCATTTTTATTATAAAAATGTATTTTACCAAAATACAGTTAAAATAAAGACACTGCTGTAACTTCCGATACTGTATTATGCAATTGAGTCCACGTGTGTAAGAACACAAAAAACAAACAGCGTTAAAAAAAAAATCCTAAAAAAAAAAAATCTCATCTCTCTATGGAGATACTATAAAACTGCAGTCTAGCTATAGAAACAATCAAAAGGCTCAGTGCTTTAGATTATATTACTTCTTTAAATACCCCTCTAATCTAGTTTTAAATTAAATTACTTCCTGTATGGTCTTACATCTCCATGGCAGAATGGAGCAAGGTTAAGGAAACGGTTCCTTGACAGCTGTATATTTTCAGCAGGATAGTATATTTAGTATATTTTTAGCAGGTTCAGTTTTAAAGACCCAACTGGGAGTAGGGGTGTGGCGGCAATGGCTGCTGATGCTCATGTTGACATGAGAACATTCCTGTCAGTTCCAAAAAATATATAGCTAGAAGAAAATCTTAGGTTCCCAACCAAATCCTTCGCACATTGTGTGTGTGTGCACACAGTATTCCTTCGAACTGAACCATTTTTTGCTTCTCAAAAATAGCCTGTGTCTTAAATTTGAGTACAGTAATGATGCGTGTATTAAAAAACAGCAACGTGACCGACTGCCGAAAAAAGATGAACCAAAACGTTGCTGCCCGATCTAGAATCAGTCATGACATACAGGCAGCTATTTTCAAAGAAGCGTCATTAGCTTCCTGAGGAATTCAAGAGAGAAGCTTTTACAATTTCAGTGTTTCTAACAAACAGTAACAGGTTAGACAGGAAATGCTGATCAGACCTCTGTATTTTTCAACATTCCAAGCAATACCACAGTTCACAAATTGGAAGAAAAACAGGGGTGAGTAAATCATGACTGGAAATGAGAAGCAGCACATAACTGTAATGCTTTGTGTGACAGTAGAAAGCCGCAAACTGCCTCCATATGCGTAACTGAGGTTGTATTTTTGTAAATACATATTTGAGGTTTTATTTTTCCTCAAATTGAGGGTGGGAAATTTGGGCTGCGTCTTAAATTCAAGGGAATAAGGTATTCTGAAGCTCTGCTTGACTTCATCCTAAATCACAGTCTAGAGTTCAAATAATTAAAGCCTGCACACTTATGTGATTACAAGAAGTCACAATTATTATTTGCCACCTATGCTGTAAAAAACAAAGCATTCTTCCCATAATTATAGTGGTAATTGATTTGCTCACTTCTGGGCGAGGCGCCACTGTAAGAACTAAATCAACCGGTTGAGGATCAAAACCTCCTCCTCAACATGATGCTTGCTTCCAGATCTTGTTAATCTTTGTCCTTGACATACAACAGGCTTCTTGTGTGGAAGTAAACAAACCTCTCACTTCCATTGGTTTTGCTTCTACTGTACAAGATCGGTGGATCTGTGTGTGACTGGTGAGGTCACCCTCAAGTTTCATCCGTTTCTGTTCTGAAAATGGCTAGGAGCTTGTTCAAGCAGTGGTATGCTAGAGAATCTCTGTATTTGTCAGATGAAAATGGGACATATGAAGATGTCAGGCATTTAGAAATGTTATGCGAGTGAAAGGTTGATGAAATTTGGATAATAGTGTTATAAGGATACAAATTCATTTCAGTTCAGCCTTAGTTTCTGGGGTCTGGTTCATCAGTTCATTGGCGCCTTACCTGCCGTGGCTGCTCGATTGCTCGCTGAGGATCCGACTTTACTTTGTTACTAGGGTGGTTGGTGACTTTGGTAACTGGCTGCTTGAAAATGGAGGCAGTTTGCCTGATCGGCAGTGCAGTGTTCAGGTCGGGTTTGCCCTGGAAAGGAGGAAATTCTGTTTAATATTTTACAAGGGATTAATCCAATTCACTCTTATAAAGCAGATGACCGCTTTCATTACAAATCATATTGGAGGCTATCTTCATAGTCTTTTACTGCAAAATATAAAAAGGCACCATATTTTCTGAAAGAAGAAATACACCTGAAAACTACAGACTTAACATTTCTATTGAGCCAAGCACAACATTACTGTAAATGCTGCACCAGTGGATGCCACTTGCAAGTTTAGCACGCATTTATTTTTGGTGCTTCCTGACCACATGTCTCAACATAGCCCTCCTCAGTGATAAAAATCTCTCATTATTTTTGAAGTTCCTGATTGGGGTCAGATGTAAGGGCACTGATTATATCAAGTCAGTCAGATTGAATTTCTTGCAAAGAAAGACCTCAACTTTTACTTTGACACTTTCAGGATTGTGCTAAAACTACAGAAAGACACCTTTCTATCAACTTTCAGAGCAAGAATTCCTGATTAATGTTCAAAACTTGCACTAACAGTTTATCTTTATGTCATGTAAAAACACATTACTGCCACCACTATAACTAAATCGCGATGAGTAGACCACCATGAACTACATCCACAGTATACACGATTCATGCACAATAATACGATTCTGAAATTAATAAGAATGTCCTTTCCAAGTTTCACTGCAATGGGCTATACAGTTCTCTATGTATTATTACAAGTGCTGCATATGGACGTACAGAGAGAACTGTGTTTTAAATGCTTTAATGGGGCAGCTAAGCTTCTTGAATTTACCACAATAGGAGTCTGTCAGCTGGGTACTTTGTTCTGACATGCCCCTTTCAATAGCAGTTCTGTTAAAACAAACCTTTATAGCCCTACCTTTACACAATACTTTTCAACTGCTGGTCAAAAATATACAAGTATAGAAAATTCAAAATGGCGACAGTAAAACTGTTGCCTCTGGAATTGTTAAATCTGCAAATATAATAAAAGCACAAAGTTTAATTTAACTTAATTGATTGCTTGATTGCCAAGGAACACTTAAAATCTACCCGTAAATAAATTATTATTTCATTAGCAGGCGAGATTGTCAGAAGGTAAAAGTGATGTGTAACCAGCTTTTTCTTAAAGAGCACACCATTCTTAATCCCCACCCCCCTCTAATGTCAAGACAATTGTTTCTGATCAGCAAGCCAATTTGATATAAATCATTAGAGAGAAAACACACTTAAACTGCCAATCACCAAAACTTCTTAACTTTATATTAATCCTGCTGTTGTTTCCCTTAGGGGGATTTATTAACGCATTATATTATAGTGAAATGAGGTCTGTAAAAAATCAAATTTATACATTTTAGGTTGACCGTATTAAGATCTGATGCTGTTTCGATCATTAAATACCTCGTTATCATGAAAATATAAATATCATGTTGCAACCCGTCACCTAAAATGTTCCTGAGACGAAGCCTGCACTGTTGGACTATCTGTCTTAACTGTTCTTGTTTGTCACTGTAGACGGCTAAAGATCTGGGAGCTGTCGCTGTTAGCCATTATTAAACACAGACTGCACTGCACCACTGTTAAGCACTTGTTTCACATTCACAACACCACTTGCACCCAGAGCACTGACTGTTGGACTGGTCATTGTGTAGGTGTTTTAAAGTGTGTTTATTATTATCATTTTTGACTGTTAGGTTTTAATTTTGGTGTTGTTATGGCTGGCAACACGCTTCATATACTGTACAGAAAGGTTCTGGCATAGTTTCCAACTACAGTTTGGAAAACTCCTAAATGTTGCGTGTTTAACATCCGTCACACACAGTTTCACCCATCTACAGTATATACAAGATAAAATGTACTAGAACTCTGACAAATCTTTAACAGGGATTGCTTGATTTCTCATTGCTCCCTAGATTGTGTTTCTTTGTGAGTGAACTTGGCACAAATCAATACATGAAAACAGTCCAGTTTAGTTTACTGCAGTTAGTGAGTACACATTTACAAAGAAAATGTGACAAAAGCAAACGGTCCACATTAAGAATTCGGTTAGCGCAATAGCCACAATCAATGAACAATGCTTACTGAGGATTGCCCTAGTTTCTGAAACTGAATGCTTTTTCTGCAAAGAGCATTAATTGGGGTTGAAGGTTCTGCTTGAACAAGGTGATATGTCAGGAAATGACCTATAATAAAATTAAGTGGTAAACCTTTACTTTTGTTTTACCTCTCAGCTACTTCAGTATGTTGTTCCCCCTTACTTTTATGGTTTTAGTACAGCAATTGTGTACAAACTTCACATTCGAAACTGTCCTGAACTCCGGCACCATAAATCTAATGAATTCAATTCTTCCAAACAAAATAAATAAAAATCTGTGCATACAGGGTGTTGCCAGGCCTTTTGTGGGACTGATAAGCTGTCTTTTTAACACACAGGAGGGTAACTTTAGCTGCGAACCACATTACTCTGGGTCCTGATTTATGATTTATTCATTTATTTTAATTTAGTCGCCGCCAATGGTTTTACCCCTGTTTTCTCCCCAATTTGGAATGCCCAATTATTTTTTATCCCGGTTCACCACTTCAGACTTTACAGAGTTAAATGCTTACAAAAAATCCATTACCATGCCACCTGCCTATCGTGGTTTATCTTTTTATTTCATTTATTTCATTGGTATAACTGTTAAGAAAAAGCTATATGACATTTTACAGGTTTGTAAAGAATTAAACTATGGAGTTCAATACAGTGAGTGAGTATCTCAAGCTGTGACTGTTTGGCATTACATGAGCATACCAAGCTATATAATAGCCATATAATTTCATATAAGTTTCTTAGCAAAACTTTTCTTATATGAAAATCCTTTTTATTTGGACTGTGAAAAGAAAGTGTTTTAAATGTAAAATTGGAAAGTAATATGAGTATGGCTTTTTGTAGCTGAACAAGCTAACGAAAACTGAAATTTAACTTTAAACACTTCAAATAAAACAAATGTGTTAATGGCGTTGGAAAACAAAGAGGACAAAAACCTCACTGTTTTGGTTCTCTATTATCACATTCCACATAACAAAGTCACAACAAAAAATGTATAATATATACAATCTATATAAAAATAACTTCACAACATTTCCAGCAAGTTGGGCACTTTTTAAGCGAGGCATTACAGAATGACGTGCTTGCCTTTTGTTATGTCTCATGAGATTCTGACTCGCTCTAAAGCAGCACAATGCTTTTTGATCCAGATGGCTTTCCATAGAGATCAATATGTGTGTGTGTAAATAATCTGGTTTGTTTACTTTTTGTTGTCTAAAACTGTTAAATAGAGGCTTGAGCTGCTGTATTAATCCTGTGTTATATATATATATATATATATATATATATATATATATATATATATATATATATATATATATATATATATATATATATATATATATATATATATATATATATATATATATATATATATATATATATATACATATACATATATACAGTGCCTTGCAAAAGTATTCAGACCCCTGACCAATTCTCTCACATTACTGAATTACAAATGGTACATTGAAATTTCGTTCTGTTTGATATTTTATTTTAAAACACTGAAACTCAAAATCAATTATTGTAAGGTAACATTGGTTTTATGTTGGGAAATATTTTAAGAACATTTTTTTAAGGGGTCTGATATATATATATATATATATATATATATATATATATATATATATATATATATATATATATATATATATATATATATATATATTTATTTATATTACACTCAGTCGGAGATTTCTGACCAAACAAAATAACCGTTTAGCGATTTGAACATGACCAAATTTGAAGACCAAAATGAAATGTTTTTCAGTGTTTGAGTAAATTATTTTGCGACGCTATTTGGAGCTCTTTTTCATTTTCCATTTCACGCAATTTCTAGTGAGGCAGTAAATAACTGCAAGGTATTGTTGTCATTTCCAGCTTAATACATGTCAAAAAATATTTCTTTGAATATTCGGATATTTGTCCCAGCACTACTATTCGGTACCATTAGCTTCCAGCTCTAGCATCAACTGTGAATCAAACTTAAGTCGTCTTTTTCATTTTGATTTGCCTTAATAAAAGCTCAGTTCAAATCTATTGGACAGCAGATACTAAACAAAATACAATTGGTCCAAATGTCTTTTATGATCCACCAAAGAGCCCATCGATACTTTGCACCAATGAAAGCAACCAGTCCTGAACCCGCAACTGCGAATCAGCCAATCACTGAGCGCAGCATCTTTCAACAACAAACCGAGGGAAGGTTATTTGTTTGTTTGTTTTTCCTCTAATTGTGTAACGTGACCCTTTATGAACATTTTCAGGACTATTTTCCTAACACCTCAGCGGAAGGGTACCCAACAAATCATTACATGGTAGGGCCTTCATCGACAGGGACTATCGCTACATACATATCACAGAATTAACGTTCTTCCTGTACACTTTTTTCCCCCACTGTGACAGAGACAAAGTGATTCTTGGTGATACATCTCCCTCCCGACCTGTGAGGGCACTGCGTAAAGGGAACAGAGTACCTTGGATTGGATGGCCAGACAATTCATTCCCAGTTAGGCGGAAGTTGGTCATCTAGAAAGGGGAGGCGCTCTGGTACACTAAATCATTGACCCGGAAGGGAAACGATGTGGCATAACCAAGAGGTCATGATAGATGGTACAAAAGGGGACAGAACGATGTGATCTGCTCCTTGGTACGGTTAAAGGTGAACTGAAAGGAGAACGTGAATTTATTTAGTGTTTAGAATTTATTTAGTGTTTAGTTTGTTTATTGTCGTGTCTAAAATGTACCGTTTGTTATTATTAGACGGTTGAACAGATCCGGAGCTCTCGCCAAAAGGCCATCACTTAAATTGGACAGCACTACACTTGTTTTCACGCCGCTGTATTGCTTATTAGCATTGTTTATTATTTACTGCTATTTGTCATCAGGCAATTGGATTTTAAAATACACCACCATTGCACCTGGATTATCGTTGTCTGTCTGATTGATCACCTGCACACTGTTAACCACTTTGCCACACCCACTGTTAACTGTAAATGAACTGCAATGTACAGGATTTACTGCATCTTACAAGTTTTAGTATACTGGTAGGGCAAGATACTGAGATAACCATAAGCAAAGGGGTATCTGTTAAAACAATAAATCTGCTGAAACAATAACAATGATTTTATTAGGTCTCAAAAAGCATTGCCAAGGACGACAAGGCGGCCTTTCGAACTTTAATCCTGATTCCCACTGTTTCGAGCCACAGTGGGTCCCACTGTGCCGACCAGACAGGGAAGTGCATCACAATAATTTGATCATACCTTAAATGCAAAGGCAGTTACCCTACCATAGTAGTTAGTGTTATAAATCGAACTCTGATTTTGACATTGATTATCGTGCAAATTCTAACAACGATTATCGATCATTATCAAGTTAAAATGCTTAAATAATAATAAAAAAAATCCCTCACAGTAACAGTTTAAAGTAACAATAAGTGCGCTTTTCAAACAAATCCCGGTGTTTTATGACAGGTTTGACAAATACATTTTCATTTAAGTATAGCACTCTCCATTTTTCATGTTCCTGCCGTCACGTGCGCTTTTTAGAAAATCACATTTATTGTCATGCATTTTGTCTCACTCGACCCAGGTCAAAGCACGTCGACCCACATCCTGAGGTGGGTCGCTGCTTCCCGGGTACGTGGTTTCACACTACGCGGGATTGTGACCCAGGTAGCCAGAACCCAGGGCGGGCCCTCGGGAGTGCCAGTGTGAAAAGGGGCTTTACTCTAAGTAGCATTAAGTGGCAACTCTTCAACCTCTTTAACTATTTTTACAACAACTATTCGACTGTCAAACTAGTACCGGAAACCAGCTCTTGCTCATGAACTCGATAAGAAAACAAAGTCATGTATGGAGGACTACGAGCAAGCAGCGCATCTTTTACATCTACTGCGGTGCAGAGTGTGAAATAATGAGTCATAAGCCTGACTCCGACACCCCCAACTGGCCATCTCCAGTCAAATTAGCACAGTAATCTGTTCTCTGCTGCTGGAAAATACCAAAATGAGCACATCTAAACATGCAAGCCAAAAAAATTGATTGATTATCTACTAACACCGCCATGGACTATAATTCTGAAGAATCTCACTACAATTTATTTGTAGCAGAAGAGTTCTTGAATAGAATTGATTTTGTTAGTTATTGTACTTGTCCAATACAGCTCCTACTTAGAATTAAAATCAGTTACGTATTGTATCACCTGTGCCAACACTGAACAGCAGAGTTTAACTGTTTAGTTTCTGAGAGCACCTAATTGTGTCTTTGCACACAATATATTAATGTATTGATTGGTTTGAAGCTTTAAAAGGCATTTGATCCCTGCTGCGTAAATGTCTCCCTTAACTTATTCTGACATCTTTCACAATTTCAGGAATTTAAGTGACCGATACATTGCTGGGGACAGGGCTTGGCTGTCTTTCAAAGAGGACAGTTAAATAGCGTGAAGCCTTGGCTCAAGAACATGATCACAGTATTAAAATAGATTCACTTTTCAGGACTAAGCGGTACCATGTACTATAGCAACCCACACAGTTTGTCAAACTGCAAGGCATTTCACAATTGTTAAGACAGCTCAGAAGAACAGTTCAACACTCTCTTTGATGATGTAAATGAACATCTGTCTCTATTATGGGTACTCTTTACATTTCAACAATTTCCAATAATATTGAATTTGTAGGGTCTACATAAGGAAGTAGGAAGTAAATAAAACCATTTTCCATCATCCAGAAAATAGTAAGATGTCAGGAGGCTACCATAAATCTGTTTACATAAAACACTAATTCCATCTCATCTTTCCACAAGCCACAAGGTGGTAGACGAATAGTAAACTGTGTAGTATCAGAAGAGTCTCCTTAATCTCTCCTCTGACATGAGATGAGCCTTGTGCTACAGTAGTCACCCCATTGTTTGATAGCGTCAAGGGTACAGCTTCAAACCCACAGCTATTACTACTCTTCAAGGAGTGTAGCCGTCTCTCTTCAGGAAATAAGCAGACTAATTTGAAAGCTACAGTAAGACAGAACGCATCTAATAACAAACAAGCAACATGCTGAAGACTTCAACTTACTCTCATATGCTTTGTTATTGCATTATAATAGATACACTGTTAGCCAATACTTGAATGTTTGGTTTTCTTTTTAAATAATAAAAATGTTTTAACTTAGCATGGTGTTAAATGCTTTTTTGAAAGTAGCCCTCTGTCTTTGCTAACAGACATGAGCAATAAGCTAAAATAAAACACACTATAAGCTTTAATTACTTCCTCAAGTACTACTACTATAGGTCTTTTGGATAGATTCATCATTAAGATCACAGTATTTTCTCCTGTATACACTATACGCCTTTCCAGGTACATGTAGTTTATAAATCTTTTTGTGTATAAATATCAATTCATTAGGCAAGGGGGGTTATCAATTGATATCCCGCCAGGACAAACCACTGGCCTATTTTTAGGGGCAATCCTGAAATGAACTCCAGGGTGATTCACCAGAGATGTAAATTGCTCAAAATTCAGCTGTGGCTTACCCTGGAGAGATATAGGTTGTTCAAATAGAGCCTTTAGTTTTATATAAATAAGAGTTCTAATAATTTAAAATTAAAACGCATGCTTCCAAAGAAAAGAGGCTTACATAGGAGGCTGTGTGGTCCAGTGGTTAAAGAAAAGGGCTTGTAACCAGGAGGTCCCCGGTTCAAATCCCACCTCAGCCACTGACTCACTGTGTGACCCTGAGCAAGTCACTTCACCTCCTTGTGCTCCGTCTTTCGGGTGAGACGTAATTGTAAGTGACTCTGCAGCTGATGCATAGTTCACACACACTAGTCTCTGTAAGTCGCCTTGGATAAAGGCGTCTGCTAAATAAACAAATAATAATAATAATAATAATTACATAAATATATTTGATGTAACAAATATGCACTCCACTAGATGCAAATGGTTTCTACAGGGAAGTGATAACCTAACAATGGCATCAGCATGGAAACAGAGCAGTGGAATGTGTTCACCATACTTGTTACTTGCACGCATACTATACCTTAGCTTGACTAAGATGCTCGTTCCTTAGTCTCTGTTTGTTCTTCTGCAATTTACTCGGCATCATCTTTCCAGTGCGGAAATCAAAACAGCCAAGGTCAACAGTGTTCCCCAGGTATCGAGACAGCTGGGGCTTGCTCCTGAATTTCTTACCACTGGGACTGAAATAAAACACAAAGGTTTGTTAGCACCCAAAGAACTGGCCAGGGGTGGCTTTAAGATTGCTTTGTACTCTATGTAGTTGGTCAGTATTGTAAAGCCTAGCCAGTGGCACAGATTCCGTCCTATCCAGACCTATTCCTGCCTTCAAAAGGACTGTGTTTCATATGTTAGACCCTCCAGAAGACACACAGACAGAAACTAGAAAATAGATTTTCTTTAACCAGATTGGTTAAATATTACTAATGTACTAATATTATTTGCATGTTCAGTAAATACTGCAAATTCAGTAGCCTTCCTTTGTAGAATTTGTGTGAGATATACTAAATGGCTCTTTTTGTGAACTACTGTAGTATCACCGACGCTACAAACAGCATAAATTAATGTTCATTATACAGGAGCGATCAGAATTTGCATCTCATTTAAAACAGATTCATAACAGCAAAAATCAAGATTTAGAACAGGGTGTCAAACTCCAGTCCTCAAGGGCCACAGGGTCTTCTGGTTTTCATTCCAACTTAAGCTCGTCAATTAACATAATTGATGCTAATTATTTGTTAAATTTGACGTATTTAATATTTTTCAAGGTCTTTTACAGTTGATGGTTTTAAAATGCACTTGATTCAAGGTTCACTACCTATGAAACATTTTGAGGCCTGAAGAGAAGTGTCAACTGTGTCCAGTTAATCAAATAATTAGACCAATTAAGTAATTGAGAGCTCAGTGGAACGAGAGCCAGAATTTGACATCTGCACTCCAGGAACTGAGTTCATAACAGCAAAAATCATGATTTAGAACTTCCTTCTGGCAAAGATAAATGAGTGATATAGTGAACAGGTAGTAGTAGTAGACAAATATAATAAGATCGAGCTATGGCTTCTGCAGACTCTGACCTTGATGCAACTATGGCACTGGTCAAAAAGAAAAGGAAAAGGAAAACAAATATTTTCCAAGTATTACAACAGGTGTGTGAAAAACGGCAAGTGGTACAGAAACTCACAACGACGTACCATCCCCAAACAAATTTCACCGCGCGTGTGAATCGTACATTGAAACCGATGATGGCTTCTTATGTATTTGAGCAGCATAAGAAGTGGAATCAGTACCTCTGTGAATTTCTGTGAAAGATGACATTTACCTGTTAGTTAGTGAAATGGATATAAATCAGGAAATACTATTTAACACTTCACAGGGCCAAAAAACATTACGAAACTAAATATGGAAAGAAATAACTAAATTCACCCCCCAAAAAACAGAGAAGAAACAAAAACACGGAGCGCTGCTGCAGCACAACCTAAAGAAACCTTTTGGAAATAAATACATCAGCAGCAAAATCTGAATCTTCAACAAAACATATTGTAACAAGGCAGTAATCAATCAAGTAACAGTATATCCAAACATTTTAATAAATCATTTATGTAGCAAGATTAATCAATTAGATTAATAACTCTATTTAGTTAATATTGAAACATATAGATATCAAATTAGTCACAGAACCTATTAATCATAGGCATCAATTGGATTTTTAAATTAATGTTATCAAGTACAAGAGATAGTATGAAAACACATGTTTACTTTTGTGTACTAGGTACCTGAACTGAAGAACAGCTAGCTCCATGTGAGTAGAATATTTTTTTATTTAGTATGAAGTTATTTAGGATATTGGAAATGCCAACATCATCACATCGTGCACCACTGGGATACAGAAGTCTGAAGGCCACCAACAGACCACATATGGAATTCTGAGCAAACCTCATTACTCATGGAATATTGAGGGCACAACTTATTCAATTTCTCTATTTTCTAGGAAGAAAACACAGCATTTATTATTCAAGAGTATCTGAATTATGTTTTGCAGAAATCCATTTCAAGCTTTCTTGCTGACTGCTTCCAAAGCATAAACAATTGTGTTTGAAAGATGTTAGCAGCTGCTGACAGAAATAAATGGCTCAGAAGTTTAATGGCATTTTTCACTGTCTATTAAGCTGTACTATAGTAATAGTGCCAAGTTTAAGGGTCTACTGGTTGCTTGTCAGTTACTGGCAGAATTAATGGTAGTTTTGACCAGAGCCATAACTTGTGCAAGGCGAGCAGGGCAGCCACCCTGGGCGCAAAGATGTGAGTGGTGGAAAAATTACTGAAATGCATTGCCACTCGAGTAATAATTTTATTTTGCGGTTCTCAATGTTTTCTCTTGTCAGCGCCCCCTAGCACAGTCTGAAGATAGCATGTGCCTCTGCACTAGAAAAGGGATTGCATCACTTCCTCAGCAACGGTCTTAACGACCACTAACCTGATTCTACAAAAAACATGCGATGTGAGAAACTTTTAATACAGAGCGAAAACTAAAAATAAATAAAATTACCAAAATGCCTCCAAAGAAGCCATCTGGAGCCAAATTCAGAAAAAAAGAGGGGGAGAAGAGAAAGCATGTTGTCTTTCTCAACAGTGGCAGAATGGGCTGACAAAGATCGCTGACTCGGGTGGAAGCTCGACAAGAACATCTCTCTAAAGCCCCTTTCACACTGGCACTCCTACCCGGGGTCGCAATCCTGTGTAGTGTGAAACCACATACCTGGGTCGTACCCGGGTTGACCCAGGTAGCAGCGACCCACCTCAGGATGTGGGTCGACACTCTTTGACCCGGGTTGCGCAAGGCAAAATGCATGACGCAAGGAATATTTCTGTTTGTTCTGTTTAGCCACATTTTGGTTGATTGAGACACACCAGGAGCCAGATTGCAGCAGGGATGAAGAAACATTTGCTCTAATCAACATTTGGGCCGACGGTTCAATCCAGAGAAGCTTGGATGGAAGCGTCCATAACAAGCTGCTTCAGGGGCATTGATACGTGCATTGTGTATTTACGTCTGTCACACAGGTAAACCCTGCTTTATTAAAAGCAGTGTGAAATCACATAGCCGACCCGCATGATACCGGGTCCTGACCTGGGTAGAACATGCCAGTGTGAAGGGGGCTTAACTTGGCGATTCCCTCCTTTGAGCACACTTTAACCAGCTCAATAAACTTGGATGCTGTAATAGACAAGATTGCAAGTGTTAAGGCTAGGAGAGTTCCTCTGTAAATGGGTCACCGTGTCAGCATTTCAAGCTGGTTGACAACAGTTAAAGTGACAATAACAAATTTTTTTTTTGCCAACTGTATAGATGGAAATATCTATCTGTCTGTCTTTCTGAATATGTTTCATGCCATTAAGTCATTGCAGTATGGGTAAAAAGGGAAAAAACAGGAGGGGGTGGAGGTGGGTGGGGGTTGCAAATATGATTGCCTGTTCCAGGCACTAAAATGCCTAGTCACAGCTCTGGTTCTGACATTGTGTACAGATTTTTATTTTATTTTATTTTTTTCAAAATGACTGCAGGTTATAGAGTAAAAGAAAGAAATGTGGTCACTTAAATTGCCCTACTACTAGCCAATCATATCAAATATGTTTAAAAAATGAGCTGCCCTCAAGTTAAGTTTGATATGAATTATGTTGATGCAGTTTAAAGAAATGTAACAAAAGCAGGACTTCTCTTACCACTTTCCTAGAGCTCTGTGTTCTGGAACGGCAAACAGAGCACTCATAGTTTACAATATTGAATAAGCAAGTTAGTTAGTTGGGGAACTTGGTGGAAAAATACACAGCAAGAAACCAAACTATTAATTATGATTTATGAATTTAAAAACCGGACAGGTTCTGAACTTCTGGGGCATTTGGTCTCCTTTAATATTAAGAGCATTGGGAGATGCCTAGTTGAGTAGAATAGTTGCTTGTCTTTGATCTTTACAGAATTTTGCTTTTGTGGATTCTTCTGCTGTCCCATTTTGTTCTTTGTTCTTTTAGACAGAAAGAACCATTTGTGGATTTTGGTGTTTGTTTCTTATTGTTAAAAATGGTCAAAACTTTAATAAATTAAGGAAAAAAAGTGTACCATAACATTGAGACTTTGTACTATATTGGGTCCGCCAACATTTTCATTGGGACCCCAAACATCTCCTCTGGGACCTTCAGTTTCTTTAGTTGAGTCCTGGACCCTCAATGGGAAAAAGTTTTGAAGAGCCCCGAGTCACTTCTTGGTGAACATAGTCCTTGATTTCTCAAGGGGGATTTGATCATTTTTAATCTTGTTACAGATACAGATTAACTCATGTCAGTTACTAACACTATGCAACAGACTAAAAATGCACAACTTAATACAACACTGCCTTAGCTGTGGATTTCCGTCGGAAACCACCAGGTAGGCTAATTAAACATGCAAGAACAATTATTTTGTATCACTGGTTTATCTGTAGTTATTTAGACCCAGTACCCAGATCTGGCAGACTGGCAATGTGAGTTGAGGTTTCCCCACCTATAAACCTTGAGTGGGTGATCTCCATTGTTTTCCTTGCTTATCCTCTTCTTCTGTTGACCTCTGTCAAAACAGAGGTATCTTTGTGCACTTCGAACTGTTTTATGGATTCATTTTTTATATTAAAAAGGGATGCATCTCATAGTAACATTTTAAGAAGCATCCTTTATCAAAAGGCAGCCCACGTTCCTAAATGTACTGTAGGTTGAAAGATTACCACAGTAGGAGTTAAGGATAGGTTTGTAAAAACATTTTGGGTCAAGCAGACAAAATGTTTTCCACGTCACAAGATCTGTTTACTTCAGCTCTGATATGAGCGGTGTTCTCGGAATCCGACATGATGAGTCATACACTTCTAGTTTTACTTTTGTATTTGCCTTATACTGGATGTACAACAAAAGACTGCAGGTCCCAGAGGAAATTTTGGGGTCCCAGAAAAGTACAAAATGTTAAATGTAATGGTACAGAAATCTTTTTTTTTTTTCTTAAATTTATTAAAAGTTTTGAAATAAAAAAAAAACACACAACACTAAAAGCCACAAACCTAAGAATGCATTTAAGATGTTTTAAATTAAATCTCCTTTAGTAACTTACACCTTAGTGCTCATAACATGTAAATGCTCCTTTATTTCATCAGAAACAATCGTGTATTCATATTTTAGAAAAGCTATATAAAAAGGTTTATATTACTCACTATTCATTTCTCAAGAAGTTTTACTATTTAATTCCAATATTTAATTCATAAATCATAATTCATTAAAATCAATCAATCAATCAATCAATCAATCAATCAATCTGCAGTGGGGCTGACCGCATCAGATGGACGGACGAGCGTCACGGGGATGCAGACACCTGCAAACCTGAGAGTCCTGACAAACCATGCGTGCGTTAAGGACACGGGTACTTTCTCTTCCCCCCAGTGTTGCATGACATGACTTAAATTAAGGGGGAATTCCCAAACACCAGGTCACATTTACCTTTGAATAAATCATCTAATTTGTCATTTTCCTTGGGGTATATTCATTTTCAAAGACGCACTAAACAGTTAGTGAAGCCTGATCATATATCAAGGTGAATTTACCCATTGTTTTCAATATAATATGATCATTTTTCTAGCCACAGAAACAAAATTCAAGGATGTGCTAACCACATTAAAATTTGGAATAGTGTTATGCATGAAGGAGATTACATGTTGATATTTTCCAGATCAAAAGATGTTCACCTATGAGAAGGCAGTTTTGGTAGATATTGTCCTACTACTTCAATTGCTTTCACTGGTAGCCAGTCAAGCTGCCAAACTAAGTGATGCTCATGATGGATGAGCCTAGACTGTCAGCTGGAGGATCCCAAATAAACAAATACTTGTCCTTAAATCACTATCAAATAAAGTGTCTGGAGACCAAACCGAGTTAAACAACATCTTTTTTCAAACCCAAAACCAAATGCTAGTTTAAGAATTATTAGGTGTATGGCATTTGACATTGCGGGTTTGCATAATTTCCTCTGCAGATTTTATTCTTACTCGCCTGCTGTACTTTAATCACTTCTGAGGCTTCACCAACAAGGAGTTCCACTGTGCTTCTAGTGTTAACAATCAGTGCGTTTACATGAACAAAAGAATGCCGGTATTTCAGAATACATCGTTTTACGAAAACTTAATCTCATGTAACCGTACTGACTGTCAAAGAGTTTTACACTATGCCACCTTACCATCTGATTTATACTTTATAGAAAATAGCCTACTAAAATAAAATGTTCTAACAACAAGTGACATTTATTTACAGTATCTCCTGCTAATGGAAACAAACAAGATAGATTTTAAATTGTTTTCAACTCTGTCCAAGCAGCAGATTAAAGCGGGTCACTCTTGTTCTCTGCAGGGTTTTCAATTAGTTTTAGAGTATGTGGCACGTACAATGTAGTAGGAGGCACCCACCTCATCGAGGTGCATAGCGCTGAGGGGAGAGGCACAGTGTGGGAGGGAGGTGTCTCCTGAGAAAATGTAAATGGTGCATTGTGGAGCATTTTTGCTTGGTTTAAGCATAGCAGTGGTCAGCTTGCAGTGTCTGACAAAGTACTCCATTAGAGCAACACAGATGCTTTATTTCAGCACTGCTCACAGCAAGGCAGAAGAAAAATGGACTTTTAGAGCAAGGACCCCATAATATGACTGGCTGAAAAAAGAATTGGTATTTGTTTTTAAATCAAAACACTAATAGTTTTACACTATACCAAGAAGAAGAAAAAATTGCTGAAATAGTGCAGTTCAGATCCTGTGTCTGACTCATCATCCAAAGGAAGGCTAAGCGTCTGTGCAGCAACACTAAAGTCTATTTGGGTTTCAGTGCAAGTCTGAGTCTCCGAGTACACGTTGAACTGGCTGTTCCACTGATGCAGCTACAGAACTGTTATACAATAAAACTGTTATACACTAAAAACCAAGTAAACTTTTTTTTTGTGCCAATCGTAATCTAGGTGAAATGTATAAATCAAAAGAACGGTATTTCGCACGAGATTTATATTATATTTTGAGAAATTATTATACTATTAATAAGACAG
Source organism: Acipenser oxyrinchus oxyrinchus (assembly GCA_030684275.1). Taxonomy (NCBI): domain Eukaryota; kingdom Metazoa; phylum Chordata; class Actinopteri; order Acipenseriformes; family Acipenseridae; genus Acipenser; species Acipenser oxyrinchus. The sequence goes on along the minus strand of CM060247.1, from coordinate 79,707,418 downwards.
GTTTCATTGTCTTTTATGATTTGTAGTGATATAGCCACTATCCATGTAAGATGTATGAGATAGATAGATAGATAGATAGATAGATAGATAGATAGATAGATAGATAGAGATAGATAGATAGATAGATAGATAGATAGGAGGAGTTAAACATATCGCAACACCAAAACACATACTGTAAAAATCAATGCTTTACTTTTGAATCCTATTTACAATTCACCCACACAAATGCATTGTTTGAGAAGAAATTCTATTTAAATTTAAGGATCAATGATAATAATTGCAAAAACATTAAGACTTGTGATCCTTATCAGCACATTCATTTGTGTGATTCAGTGTTTCAAACTGATTTTCTGTATTTACTGTAGCTCCCTTTAAAATCGTCTGTTCAAAGTACAGTGAGATGGCAACATTTGTCTCCTTTCTGGGGACCTTTGATGTCACTCTCCAGGCACTGTAGTAACCCATAACAATAACTTCTGACAAGATGTAGTATCAATCTGTATCACAACGTCTGAGAGCTCTACAAAGCAGCCTGCCGAGGCACTTTCTGAGCTGTTCTTTGATGTTCTACAGCTGTGAGCAGCTGGTATTTAAGAGGGAGTCCCTTTGTACTGTAGGAGCACCTTCTCAATAATAAATGATGTCCTTCCAGCGACAATGCAAGTTAATCAAATAAACAGTATCATCTACTCAAATTGATGATGACCTTAAAAACGGCAGGAAAAAAATGCTTTTCCAATTAATGTACTTCGTAGCACATGTTAAAATAGACTAGGAATATTGTTTTTAAGGTAGTAATTATTATTATTTTTTTAAATAAACTGCTGTAAAATGTAGGGCTCATATGGGTGTTCTGAAAAGCAATTTAGCTATGCAATCCTAAATCGTCAATTCCATACCAAAAAGTATCATGCACATTTTCTGAGTGCACCAGCCTGTAAAAGTGGAAGGATGATAACAAAAAAGTCCCTTCACTACAGCAATGACAATACTTGAACCATGATTTTTGCTCAGATTACTCACTGCTCAGTACTCTCGTACTGTAGACAGCAGGCCGGATTTCAAACTCGGTGGTGATTTTCTTCTTCCTAGGTCACAAATGGCACAAAGATACGGAAATTCAGGAGTACCGCTTTTGACATTGATATTTTAGTATGGATTGTTGTGATTATGTCTGGAGGGCACAGCATTGTGCCACAAAAGCTGAGAACCCCATTTACAGACAAACTGATTGCTAGTGATTAATTTCCATTGGCCTGGTGTAGACAAAGCAGCCTTAGTCTACTCTCTTTTAACAAGAACTGCTACTACAAGTATTAGAACTGCCACTATTGTAACATGAAAACAGAATTCACATGGTTTACATTTCAGAGTTTATATCCGTTACCACGGTTCACTAAAAAAATAACAAACATAACACAACCAGTGAGAAGCACATGAGAGCTCACACATAAGATGGAAGTTGAGTCTCTTATTAACATGTACTGTGTAGACTGGGAGGTAAAAATAAAGGGAGGGAGAATGGGTAGTCCAATTCATCAAGCACATGCCTGTTCAGGTCCACCACATCTTATACAATGACACGCCAACTGACACATTCTGTCACGTAGGGTAGAGTTGGAAATTAGCACCTGCACACTCTGCTGGCTAGTACTGCATAGTAGCTGGAAAAGTTAATCTGCAAGCACTATAGGGTGATCAACAAGTTACAGGAAAAAATGTAGGTTCCTTCTCTCACTTGAGACATTTCAATTGCCTACAACAAAAACAAAATTGCATGCCTTACCCTTGTCTTGAGACTAATCCGGTTATTACTGGTTTATTTATTTGTGTAGGCTCATTAATGTATTTCTCATTAAGCCAGGAACAATAGTGATGATTGTGAACAACAGTGATGATTAATTTCTGAACAAGTTAGGGCTGTGTTCGAAGGCTCGAAGCTAGGAATTCAAGGCTAGTTTTAGAATTGAAGGTTAAATCGGGTTCATTCACGAACTGTGTTTTTTGTGATCTTTTGATTTGTATGTGATCTTTTGATTTGTATAATGCATAGTATGTAAACAAAAGTTGTTGTATTAAAATGTACCCTTATTTTATATTAGGGTCTGCGTGGATTAAACCAACGGTGTCAAAATAGCATGGAATACACCATATGTCACATAAACCTGTGAAACCCAGTCCAATCACTTCAAATCAAGCAGATTTTATTTCTGCTCAATTCTACTGAATTCATGCCTATCTGAATTCTGACATATTTGCTGCAGGGACACCACAAGGAAGGAAATACAATTCCATTACAGGTTTTACCACAAACCTAATACAGTAGTCTCTGCATAGGAACACATCCTAAGAGAACACTTCGCCTAAGGGAACACCCTTGTTGGCACCCCATTACAATTTTCCCCACTGTAAATGCTCCGGCTAAAAGGAACAGGAATTTCGCTTAAAACACATTGGCACCGATAGCAATTCGTTCACAACGGATACAGTACTGTTTTGTAACCTGATAACTCATGATCATCAAACTTAAATTAAAATTGTTATTCAGTCTGTTCAAAAACTGGTTTATTAAATCTTTCCAGAACTGCCGTCATATTATTGACTCGTTTTGTATTCTGATTTCCACGAGTGCACCTCATCGCTACAAAATCGTATGTATACAAATGGTGAAATGCACCGCTGTTTCTCTTGCTACAAAAAGTTGGAAATTGTACAAGCTCCTGAAAAAAACCTGAAATTAGACACAAGCCACCGAGCAATTTGGTGTTTCCCGTTCTGGTGAGTTGCTTTACCATTCTGTTAAATAATGTGCATGTCTTGTATATTGCTGCAGCATTTTTTTAAATGTGTAGGGGTGCTGTGTTAATTTAGTTTGATAGTTGGTTTATTAACGTTAGTTTGTCTGTTACTTTATTATTATAGTTTATTAACATACACTTGCCTATTGCTTTTCTTTTACTTATTCAGTTAATTTCATATGTTGATGCATGTGCATCATGTCAAGTAAGATGTATGTATTTATTTATTTATTGATTGATTCATATTGTGTCTGGTGGATAATTCCGCTTAGAGAACACTTTGGCTATAAGAACACTTTGCTTGCTTCCCGGGGAGTTTTCTCTTAGCTGGAGAGTACTGTAGTCACAGTGTACAGGTAACAAGCGCAGTGTGATTAAATAAGCTCACAAGAAAACACAAAACAGCTACAATTTACTAGGCAAAGTGAGTCGTATTTCTATCTCTCCTCTTTTTTTTCCTTTATCCTTTCCCGGTGGTAACAGCTGCATAAAATAAATGGTGTCGAGCTGAACATTCATTTTTAAATGGAGCCTATTTGTATTTGTTTTAATAAACAAAATATTTTTTTAAAAATCATGCTTTAGACCCATTTTTCAATTAAATTTTTATTATTAATGGTGACAAAAGGCTCCCCAACTCACTTTTTCAGTCAAAAACATTCTAGACACGTCACATAAATAAGGACATTTAATACGGAACTGAAATTTTAGCGTGTCCTGCGTTTAAAGTAAGACAGCAGGTTGCTGCTATGCTAGTGTAAACTCTCTACAGCAAGGATGAAAAGGCGTGGGTCTGACGAAACCTGCGGTTTTGGCAGGGGGAGGGGAGGGTATAGCAGGCGTCAGAGTGGGAACAATTAACCCTGCCTGCACCGAGCAGCCAGAGTGAAATCCACTTCCTCCAAGCACCAGTGCAATAGTGCATTATTAAAATGATGTTATCCTACTACAGTGCACATACAAAAGACAGCAGTGTTGGTATATTCCAGGGCAATGATTTAAAAAATACTGTTGAATCAGTTATAAGCATTGTCCAGGCTCAATTTACCCCATAACATCAGTAGCACTTTTTATAAGGTGGAACACAAATAGCACAGCCTTGTAACTAGGACTTTCGGCTATAGCATTATAAAAGGAGGAGCACTGTATTATTTTTCTTTATCCAGATCATACAGTACCTGCATGTTTTACAGTTTCACTCAGACTATTTACACATACACAAGAAGGACAGATACTGTGTGCTTCAGGATAGTAGTGAAAAATATTAAGATCTTGAGAAAATATGAACATCTGTATATTTCTCCTGCATTTTACAAATCTAAAACGTATATTTTATTTGAGTATTAAAAGAATCAGATGGCTGGTTACAATCTATGCCAGCTTTGAAGGCATTATTTAGGTAATACCGCAAGTATGACATATCATTGCTGAATTTAGACCAAACAAGAGTATGGCATTCATTCCTACTTTGCTGTTTTGTGCCTAACTATTTCCTTATTTGTGTGTCACAGGATGAAACATATTGCTGCTTTGAGTCGGCTCAAGCAGACAGACAGGATAAGTACCCTAAAAACAAACTTTACCATGCTGTATTAAACTGCATTTCTTCTACTGTATGCAAAATCTGTAATTTACAGGAAACAACTGAAGTGACGGCATATGATCACAACAGCAACTCAGAGTATGCTGGGTTTAATTTGAGGTATGGAGCCCTCCCCCCTCCCCTTTCTGGGGCATCTGGGTTTTGCAGGAGACGTGGACAGCAGAGCTTCATTTGAATAGAGCCGTTAGAAAATCAACATTCAAATGGCCAGTGTGGGTGTCAATTTGGTTCTCTGAAGAATCTTAGAGCAATTGCATGGGGGCGGATAATGTGAGTCAGAACTTGACTCATAAATTTGAAATCCCAGCACCAGTTTAGATAAGTTCTGATTCGACAAAGCAACAATAATCAAAACGGAGGCCCTGACCATTTCTACAAATTAACCTGGTTCTCACAGGGAAGAACAGTCCCTTGGGGAACCTGTTTACAGGAAAGCGTTGCTTTAAATTGACATACAGTACATGTTATAGATTGGTAATCCAATTCTTTGCTTGATTTCTGGGGGAGCAGCCTGGGCTTAAAAGATACAAGTGGACCTTCAGTCCTCTTTGTGGATCAAGTCTTCAGGAGTGTGGACTCCATAAAACTAGGTTCTCTCAAGGATAAGAAATCAGACTTCTGCGTTATCCCCATGAAACCAGTTATCTGCTAGACAGTATCACAGAAGTCCTTTTTCAATACTTTTTACATTTTATTTCAAATTAAAGTTTTGATTACTATAGCACTTCTGAAACGTGTAGTAAACATGGAACAGGAACATACAACCACCCTTACTGTACATACACTGTCTTGTAGTGTCAAACTATACACTTGAAAATGTTCCTGATTTCCTTTTGTCCAACTATCTATAGGAATAGTTCTATACCTAGCCAACGGTGTGGCACCAACATAAATGGTTTGTTGATCTGTAACTGTAAATCACTGAAAGAGTGGCGCATGTAAGATTAAAAAGAGACTTCTGTGAAAAAATGTAATGACTACTGTAGGAGTCTATGATTGGGGGAAACACTTTAGTATTTGTACTGTAGTTGAACATAGCCCTGCTCTGGAAGGGCCATCATTTAAGGGACAAAAGGGCAAATCAGTCTCAATACCTCTTGTTGCCATCAAACGTGACACAAAAGAGGAACACGATCCACTTAAAACATGAGAGATCATTTTACATAAGCTACTCCACGGGTAACAGATGGAAGTAATAGACAGAGTAATAAAACTGAATAACTACAGAGACAAATCCACTGAGCCACAGTCCTGCCATTTACTTACCTCCATTCCATTCAGATGTACAGGAAGCACATCAAAGCCTTTGTCCATTTTTTTTATTATTATTATTATTATTTTTTTAATTAAAATTAACAATTTGTCGCTATCCTAAAATCTGCTAATGCATGGTTTGTTAAAATGCCATCCGATCCATCAGCTGTAGCAATACAATTGTAAACTTTGCCACTTGAGACTTCTAAAAGCTCAGTTTTACAAAGCTGATCACATTTTAAACAAAATGCAAAATAAGTAAGGATTTCTGAACTCTTCTATGTGACTTAACTACAGCTACTGTAGTTGAACACATGTGACCTTATTGATTTAACTGTTCAACAAAACTCTCCAATCACACTGATCTGCCCAAGCCAGCACTTTCCCACATGCTGTAAAATATAGTAATAATTATTATTATTATTATTATTATTATTATTATTATTATTTGTTTATTTAGCAGACACCTTTATCCAAGGCGACTTACAGAGACTAGGGTGTGTGAACTATGCATCAGCTGCAGAGTCACTTACAACTACGTCTCACCCGGAAGACGGAGCACAAGGAGGTTAAGTGACTTGCTCAGAGTCACACAATGAGTCAGTGGCTGAGGTGGGATTTGAACCGGGGACCTCCTGCTTACAAGCCCTTTTCTTTAACCACTGGACCACACAGCCTCCTATGATAATGAGAACTATAACACCGAGGTCAAGCTGTAGTGCATCAACAGACAGCACAGGCCATGAGATGTAAAAACAAAACAGGTAGACACAACAAATAATCAGTTTTCTTGCAGACACATTACATGCATAAGGATTTAGGGATGAACTGTCACTTTAGGGATTCACAAATTAAGGAATGACAGTTCTTCAGTATATTTTTTTAAATGGTCCAGGTACAATAGGTAAGGTGACTCACATGTGAACTACACATACATGGTGGGTTAAACAAAACCCTTCTGGCTGCACACCAAACCACCTAATCAGAAGTGTTGCAGCCACTGACACTAAGCCAACTGGTTACATATCTACATAAAAGGACAAGAGACAGACAGACTGACAGACTGCACTAACTTATACAGCTTAAAGATCATTATAGAGACTATAAAGCAGCAATTGTGCAAAACACTGTACTGTGTAGCATCGAGTGTTACTAATAAGTATAATTATCTAGTAGTTAGTTGTAGATGAGACATAACATATACACTGTACTGCAATGTATTTGCGACACTGACTGACACTGTGGAGCACTAATGATTAACATAAGTTTATTTGAACAGCGGACTCAACGGGATGCCTAAAGTTGACACGCAGTACTTGCCACTTTTGGCAGATTTACCTGTAATAGTAGACATCGCTCTTGCCAGCACTGAGCCCCGACTTCCGGATCACTTCTTCTTTTTTCCAGCCCGTGGGCAGAGCCGGGCAGTCCATCCTCTTCCTCTCCATGATCATTTAACACACTTTTTACGGTATTGCCCAAACTGAAAGAATATTTAAATCTATAGAAAAAAATAAATAATAGATATCCAACTACTGAAATGTTGACTCTCGCCAGTGAAGCCGGAGTTTGTATACCTCGTTTACCCTGGGTCTGAACTCAGCAGTACACAGTTCAGCAATACCTCCAACGCTGTGCAGTGGCTGTGGCGGAGACAGCGGCGTGACGCTCCGAAATTTCTGCACTTCCCAGTGACACACCGCGCCTGGCAACCACAGAGACCACGGAAAACTCTCCGCCCCGCCTAACAACAACTAGTTCCAAAGAAGGGCTTCAAACCACACTCATGTTTTAATTATTTGAACCCGACATGCCTCTTATTATTTAATGCGAATTCCTTTGCTCCCACAGGATGTTTTAATTGTCGACAAGCTAAAAAAACAAAAGTGTTTAACGTTGGTTCTGTTTGTAATGTATCCTTGCGCATAGTCTACACTCTGTTGAAGGCCGACTGTTTCAGATCACTGAGTTAATTGGTTTACAGTAGAATGTGTTTCTGCACTCCTATATATTTGGTATGTTCAAGCACCAGCAAGTACTAGAAAATCTATAACAAACTCACTGAAATGATTGGTGAACACGCCTAGTGGTCATTTTTTATACTGGACTGATTACATGATTTCCACCTTGTGCAGGTTGCTTAAACTGCCTCAAAGGTAAAATATGCGGGCGCCTTTATTAAATATGTCAAATTAGTGCAGAAAGAACAACACATCGTGACGAAGAGCATATATGATTATGAACAGATAACAATTAAACAGTATGCCAATTCAGAGGGTATATTACTTCAGTTGATATGTGTGTAGTAATTCGTTTCAAGTGTTAGCGTGTGTTTTAATAACTTTTTTTAAATCGTTCAGACTTGCCTATTAGTTGTCCTCTATTACAAGTGTCGACGTTTGCAGCTTAGTTATTAATAAATAACATTGTGTATCAGACAAGGCTATCAGTCATTTAACCTTCCAGACCAGACATTATATTCCTAACTCAAAATAAAGTAGCAGGCCTACCTACCAGTACTAATTGTGCGCAGTCCAGTGCCACACATACAGTACAGCAGGAGTATGTGCCTATTTATCGTTCTAGATTGTACATTTGTAAATTAAACAATGGTGTATTTATAATGCTAATGGAATGCATTATTTGTTTGGCCGATGTCTTAAGGGTCACCAGGAAGATACGCAGTTAAATAAAAAAAACAAGTGTTGCCCTTTAAGAACAGGACATCGAGACTGGGCTAATTTGTGGTCGTCCACCAGTATATGCTCGTCTGATGGTTTGTTGTGCTTTTGTGAGGCATGCTTGTTTTTGGAATCCGACTGTGAGCGTGAGTTGTCAAATGTGTGGATTTGTGCAGCGCCTGTCAAGCCATGGAGTACAGCAATGATGATGAGCCTCAGTTTGGTATGGATGAAGATGAGGATGATACCGAATGGAGATATAGTAGCTTTGATGTAGCAGAGGATATTAGGCCTGCTGAAGTTTTCCTTTCTTCTTCATGCAGCAGTGATGGCGCATCAGGTTCTGGTACGGTAAATGAAGGATTTTGACATTCTGTTTTGCAATTTCAAGTGGTCTTCGCTCATGTTATATTGCACTTGAGGAATGCTGTGTCTTCAAAGCAAGCGTGGGTATTTTAGGATACCCGCCCCCATTAAAAAAAAAAAAAAACAGCTGACAACTAGTGAAGGGCTTGCCTTGAATTTTTGCAAGAATCTGTTTGAATTACTTTCAACGTGTAAGAGCCGGTTACAACAATGGTTAGCTGTGCTATAGGTCTGAGTTGTACCCGAATAACACGCATCTATGTTATTTGCGTGCCATACAAAATAATGAAACTAAAGGTAAATATCAAATGCGGATGAATTGTCTAGAAGCAAATACGTGCTCTGTGCGGTTTGCATAACCTTACTGTACATTTTTCAGGGATCCAAAATATTACAACTTTTACTTTCTAAGAATATAGTCAAGCCTGATAAAATGGACAGTATACGAGGTGGTTTTTAATATTGCTTTGACTGTTTTTGCAAGTTAGTTATACTTTTATGTTTCGGGAGTATATGGACAGAGTACTCTGATCCTTTGTCCTAAGTCCTAACTTTTTGTACATCAGTACAATATTTAATGCTATCGTGTTTCATTACCAGTGATGTCTAGTAAAAATGAACCTTTTCACTGCCCCATTGTTAAAACCTGTGGCCATATCAGTGATAGAGACCGCTCACTTTGAGATACGGGGTTTACATTTAGCAGACTGCTGTTTCTATGATTCTTTTTTTTCTGTAAGTCAAGTTTAACTGGTGTCCAGTGAAACTGTTTCACTGCCACATTGTTTTAATCACTGGCCCGATCAATGACAGATTTTTTTCAAATATCCATTTCACTTTATGTTGTTACATTATGCCCATAGCGATGACTTGGCGTTTTATTTATTTTGTAATAATATATAGTGTTTACCTTTTTAAACGTTTGGTTTTATGTATGTCAAAGACATTTTCACAATGTTTACATGTACCGCATGAGTATGTAGATATGTACTGTACTGTGTTCGCATATTCTGTTTACTTGATATGGAATATTCCATTCATCTAGAATTTCAGTGAGTTCTCTCCCAGTCCTTATGCTTCACAAATTAATATTTAGAGTACAGTACCACTGCACTTTCATTAAAATCTTGGGTGTATTTTGGAGATTGGATTATATTCATGGGTACCAGATTATGTAGGCAAGGGGTCTAAATCATTCTGCATTAATAGTAGCTCAGGAATTCAAAAACATTCTCAGTTTCATAAAACAAGAATGTGACCTATTAAATACTCCATACACACCACCAAAAGGAGACTATGTAAACTAAGTTTCAAAATCATCAGCATAATTGTTTTTGTTTTGAACAGAACAGTTACTTTAATAATTAAACAAATAACTTCTGTTTTTCAGTGTTTCATGGGAAGGGGCCCCATAGAAGACAAAACAACAATAGGGTCATATTGCACTTTGACCTGGACTGCTTCTATGCTCAAGTGGAAATGATCCGTAACCGAATTGAGAGACAAACCTCTAGGTAACTTTTGATGCTGACTGTGGAAATGTTGTTATATTTCTCATATTATCATTGCTTCTCAACATGTGACAAGGTACAGCTTTCTCTATCTTAAATGTGGAACACCTTCCAGTAATTCAATGTGAGAATCAAAATTGCACGGTAAACTGCTGCAGTTCACTAAAGATGCCCTAATAACTGTTTCCATTCTCTACGTATGAAGGGAAATTTGAAATGTAACTTGAAATAATATTAATAGTAACTGTATTGTATTTAACAAATAGACTTAACAGATGAAGTCATAGTTAAGGAATCCACACAGGTTGTGTTTAACACTTGTCTAAATTATGTGTTTTATGAGTGCACCTACTACTGCTACTATCTCAGTTTATGCTGGATGCTGATTCCTGTATTTCCATTTAGGCTGGTAGCTTCAAATTTCCACAAAATCTAACTGCAAGTTTAAGGTTACAGATACAAAGGGACAGGGACAGTACAATTTGAGATACTGTCTTAATTTTTGGTACATAGCTGTATTCTTTGATGTTTTACTTCATTTCCATTACCATTGTTCTCCAGTAAAAGTGGTTATAGTTGTTGCACAGTTGTAGTCTACGATTCAGTTAATAAAGTTTAAATTCAGGTGATGTCCATTGAAAATTAACCTTTCAGTGCCACAATGTTTTTAAGCTTTGGATATATATCAATTGTACAATCTCAAGTTTACTAACCATTCAATCTGATATGACATGCCGTTACATTATTTCTAGTTCATTCTTAGTGTTTGGGTTAAAGGAAAAATGTTATTACTTTTTGTAAGAAATATATAGAAGCAAGATGAAAATGTTATAGCCAGTAAGCTTTAGACCTATAATGTATCAGCGATAG